>NQII01006560.1:18920-113387 GCA_002778355.1 Clitarchus hookeri
GGGGGGGGGGGTGGTTGTGACGTCACGTGTATCTGACTGTGTATTGGTTGATAGGCCTTGCTTGTTGTGTTCTGCTCGGTCTTGGTTATTTTTTTATACAGTTGGCAACATTGGTTCCTAAAATTATTACGTTACCTAGTGTGACGTTAACATTTTTATTTGAACTGTTTGGTCGTGGAAGGGAGTGTGTTAGAGGCAGTGGCTTGGTTTAAAGAAATCTGTAAACTGACATTTAACTGATGCCCTGATCAAAAACGACATGCGAAATTCTGCGTTAAGGTGTGATAATACTGAGCCTATATATCAGAGTAAACTGTTAATGGCTTCATATAGTATGCAAATTGCATCATTACTCATCGTATAATACACACCCCTGGAATGTAACGTACTGATAACATCATTAACACACGGGCATAAAGCAATGATGTTTCAGTAGAGTACGAAATTGATTGCTGAAACATTCCCTTGATACAGTTTAGGATGAATGCATTCGTATTTCATTTCATAATTATGGTTTCATTCCGGTATACAGATGGCTCATTCCATTGCAAATATAATTATTTTTTCATTTTAAAGCCATAAAGTTTTATAAATTAAACGCTTTGTTTTGCAATTCATGTTTAGTTTACATCCGAATTAAATATTCCTGTAGCATGAACATAAAGCGGATTTACGTAAAAATGTTTCCATGCCGGAGAATTTGTTACAAAAGTTCTTTGTTCTCGCAGCGTTGTATGCAATTAATATTTAATAATAATTATTATTATGGATTTTATTACATTTTTTTGTAGCGAAGTTGCGTTATTATTGCCTTCTTTTACACTTAACCACATATTTTTAACTTAAAACCGTATTTAAAATTAAGAGATTTTATAGACTAAACATTGTAAAAATATTTCTCATTTACATGTATGCTAATACCATTAATAAGTTAAACTATAGAAAAACAAAACTATTTGGCAACCTTAAATTACACTGAAATATTTTAATAGTTTTAAAAGTTGCAAGAGCTATTTAAATATGAATTTAAAATAAAAATAATGAATTAATTAGCATGTCATAAAATGTCCATGACCTAAAATGTCATGTTGACAACAACAATTAGCTCAAGAAGAAATATACGTATATTACTCGGAACATGTTAAGTTGTTGACATCCATTACATAAACGAACAATGAGCCTAAATCAAACTATTATCGAAAAGTCAACTCGCATGCACACACATGAAGAGTATATTTAACAAATAAACAATCACATGACTAATCACTTAAGTCCCATAAATCAGTAAACAGAATACAAAGATTATATTAACGAAAATGAACCAAAAACACAATATAGAGCCTCCGATTTTCATTATTTAAGACTGTTTCCGTGACACGTTCCTAACGTTGCCAAACTTTTCAAGCAAATCTTTTGAACTTAGAAATTGAAACTGTGTTCCTCGATTCCCGAGGTAAACAGTTCGAGCTTAGTTGCGGTCACAGTGAAATATGAGGCGAAAAAAGATTTGAGTTTGGGCACCAGCAGCTTCTGTTGATCGAAAGGAGGGAGGGAATCCCAGATATGCTCGATAACGTCCAAACGAAGTGAACTAAGAGTGCAATGGCATAACCGCAAACTCAGATGAGTGCTTTTCCAACCATAATTTGGCGGCTTTGAACGTGCGCGGTGGTTTCTTGTACTTTTGAAAGAGACCAAACCCGTCGTAATGGACGCAAGACACAAATAGATGCAATACTTCGGAAAGGGCGTGCACGTAACATTCACAGGTCGCAGACGTTTGTAGACGTGCGAAAGTCAGGTGAAAACACTGCATGCTATTATGGAGATATCGCCTGAATTAAGGGGTGTTGCTCCACTCACATACTCTTCCATCTGCTTGAATTTGTTGGGAACGCGACTCATCAGACTATGATACGTAGGGACACCCGAATTATGCGAAAAGATCATGCTACGTTTCAATACCGCGTGGACATACCAGCATTTTTCCTTTGCTTATTGGCGGAATGTCTTTGTGAAAAGACATTTTCTTACTTGCGTGAACGATCAGAATTAGGTAACTCCGAGACTACATCTGCGATTCACGGGAATGCAAGTAAAACGCGTAACACGGAAATCATCCAATCGCGAAAGTGGATCTGAGCTTAAGTGTTATGAAATACGAGCCATGAAATCTTTTTTCGCGAAAATCGGGTGTCCCTAACGACACGAGTTTATAGTTGCCAGGTGTACAGTGGTTGTGTTGTCGCAAAGTACATACATACACATGAGTGGAATGNACGACACGAGTTTATAGTTGCCAGGTGTACAGTGGTTGTGTTGTCGCAAAGTACATACATACACATGAGTGGAATGGCGTGGTATTTTATTTGATGAGGGCATACCCGGTCCCTGATTGGCCGTGCGAGGCTCTGGGAACGGGCCTTGGCTCCTCTGATTGGCTACTACGTGCTGGGAAAGATCCCCTGTCGGCTGGACTACCGGCTGGCGAGTGCGTTACCAGGCGGTGATTGGCGAACGGCGTTCTGACACGTTGCAGGCCATTGGCGCCATTTTGCTGACGTGTGCTGCTGGAGTTCGCGTTACAGGCGGCTGTATCCAAGTACCTCGTGGTCTTGCCGAGCCCAGACGATGCGCACCGCCTTCTGTCGTGGGGCCAGCAATGTTAACTCGGCTGGACTTCGGCGCCTGAAGCTCATTACAACGCAGGGTAGGTTGCTCAGTCCTCGCGCTGATGCTCGTAGAGACTCCAGCACTACAAGTTGCGAAAATCAATGTCAAAAGTTTGGCAAAGGGAAAATTTTCGTTACTAGGTGAGCTCCAGTGTCGGAAAGGTACTAGAATGTCTCAATTTTCTACGTTAAAAACACAGGAAAATTGCAATAATCATAAATGAAATATATAATAACTTCGTAACTCGGTAAACTCTTGCTCTTTTATTATTCACGTAGATTAAAATTTCAATTATAAGTTACCTTTTGGAGCACTGCGCATCTAGTGGCGGAAATTTTCCCTATGTCAAACTCTCCCATAAGAAATTTCGTTTTTTCCTAACCTGGGTACAATAAACCTTGCCAGTACTGAACCCCGCAGACCTTTGTTGCAATGTTGCACTCCTTTCGCTTGAAACTAATCTTAACAGCCGGCGTCCGTCATCTTCATTGAAGTCTTTGGACGGCCACACTGTNCACTCCTTTCGCTTGAAACTAATCTTAACAGCCGGCGTCCGTCATCTTCATTGAAGTCTTTGGACGGCCACACTGTCTTGTGTTCTGCGTTTCACCGTAATAATTGTGGACCAGTTGCACCCCATCACTGTCATCACGGTATCTCCCAAATACTGTGACCCATATAACGAGCTCCTAATACAAAACCACGTTTAAAATCGTTTAAATGGCTATANCACTCCTTTCGCTTGAAACTAATCTTAACAGCCGGCGTCCGTCATCTTCATTGAAGTCTTTGGACGGCCACACTGCCTTGTGTTCTGCGTTTCACCGGAATAATTGTTGACCAGTTGCACCCCATCACTGTCGAACGTATAAAAACTCAAAATTAGCCTGTATCTCCCAAATACTGTGACCCATATAACGAGCTCCTAATACAAAACCACGTTTAAAATCGTTTAAATGGCTATAGCTCGCAATCCTCACGATTAAAGTAGTACTATCAGCGATGCCAGTTCNAGCTCGCAATCCTCACGATTAAAGTAGTACTATCAGCGATGCCAGTTCGTATACTGTATGTAGCTGTTGGAAGCAAAAATTTTAACACACTAGTAGTTTATTACGTATTTGACAGGTACAAGTCCATCCCAGTATATTAGCACATAATTATATCACCTTTAGGTACCACTTTTTATCACGAGGCCTATAATTTTTGTGACAAACCTGCAAATAAGGGTTGTCGCTGTTGTGCAGTTTCGCACTGTTGTATATATTGAAACGATTTATTTGCGGAGACTGTGTTGAAAAATGTTAATGTAATTCCGTTGGTTACGTGCGTTTATTGTGTTATTGTCTAGGATTGTCATTGTATTACAGATAATGTAATTTATATCGAATGAGTATACTGTAAATTTAAACTTATTCTGACAAGTTGTATTTGTACCACAACTGAGTGAGTGTTGTCAGTAGATTAAAAAGGACAGATAAAAAGACCAGGTGAATCTCTCTAAAAATTTATTACTTTTCTTGACATCACTGGAATGATGGAAATTTTTATTCACGGTTCCGTCTCATATAATTTTAATAAAATTTTTTCCATTTTAAAATTTTTATTTCTGTACGCTTGTTTGTTTATGCACGCATGTCTTATGCTTATATTTCACTGGGAATGAGTTTTATTCGTAAATGTATTATTTTTTCCGTTGTAGTTCATTGCAATTTAATTAAAAATATGAGGAGGATAGTATGAAAATTAGATGTTCTTAAGGAGCGTAGTAAGAAAAAGTAAGTTAAAATACTGCCATTTATTTGGACTACAGAAAACATAAAAAAAGATGCCACATAAGAACAGCAATTTGTATCTTTTGGGAGGTAATATGTTATCTTCTTTTAAATAAAACCCCGAGTTTCATCCGGGCTGTTGACAAACAACTGACTGGGGAAGTGTGCCCCCCCCCCACCAACCCAATTTCTACCAAGTGGAACGAAACTAGTTCTAGGACAAACTGCAGAAGTATCACGTGAAATTTAACCTGGACTGAAATGACGGAATATAGTTTTCCTTGGCTTTTTCTTGAAATCATACCTGTTCCATCCAAAGTGGTAGGCTGCGGTAGTGGAGAAGCAGGAACGAGGGAAGTACGATATT
Organism: Clitarchus hookeri; assembly: GCA_002778355.1. Taxonomy (NCBI): domain Eukaryota; kingdom Metazoa; phylum Arthropoda; class Insecta; order Phasmatodea; family Phasmatidae; genus Clitarchus; species Clitarchus hookeri. The sequence goes on from NQII01006560.1 coordinate 23,736, forward strand.
GAGTGGTATAGGCTATTCACGGCAGAGCGAGCACTTTTTGAAACCCTCTCATTTGGAATAATAGTGTGTGTATATATATATAANATAGGCTATTCACGGCAGAGCGAGCACTTTTTGAAACCCTCTCATTTGGAATAATAGTGTGTGTATATATATATAATTGTAGCCCTTCCGGTGAAATATATACACTGTGTTTACTACTTACATTAAAATATTAATTTTANTATATATATATAATTGTAGCCCTTCCGGTGAAATATATACACTGTGTTTACTACTTACATTAAAATATTAATTTTAAAAAGTGGCGTAAGGATAAAAAATGGATGATAGGAAAAAGTAACTAGGGCCTCAAAAGTGCTCGCTTCATCGTAAACAGCCTTTATAAATAAGTGTAAGCAGCTGCTCAAAACTTATGAGTTTTAAGCATCTGATGGACTTCGTAAAAATAAAAACATCTTTCCTCAAATTTCTCGCGAGCAACTGTTTGATGGCCTTAATCTCTTAGGCAGCTGCTCAAGATACGGTGTAAATAAAAATAAGCTACTGCTCGCCATCATGAGCAACTGCTTAAATTTCCACGACGTGATTCATTTGGTTTCTCAGAAACTCAAGTGCTGTTGATAAACGCAATTGCCGAGTTTATGTTGGTGGTTCCGGAATTGAGACGGAAAATATAGAAAACGTTGGAACTCTGACGAACTGTAGAGGTTTAAAAAGGAAACTGTAGAACCTCATGGGAAATTTAATTAATTGCACGTAATAATGAGCTGTAGCTTGGTTTTATTTATACCAAATATTGATCGATGCCATCAAGCAGTTGCTGCGCTTTAAACCCGAATCAGTAATATCAATCAGTGAAATAACATTCACTGAAAGTCAGTCGATAAGCTACTGCCAACTGGCGAATCAAACAATTTAATTGGGAACAAGTGACTTATGGCAGTGGAATTATCGACATTCAGTGGAAATCACAAATAAATCAGTGAAATTCAGCCATCATATTAATAAGTTCTCTGGCACGGATTATCAGTCGCTCAGATTTCACTAGTTTTCACTGACTTGGCTCAAATCTCGCTGTTTCAGGTTTAGAGTAAGGTGAAGAGGTCGAAGAAAACTGTTTTTTTTTATCTATGCAAAGTCGGGCAGCTGCTTCAATTCTATGGGATTTGAGCAGCTGCTTAGTTTTATTTATAATATATACGTGGTGAAGGAAGAATGAGTGCGAGTGGCCGTGAGAGATGGCGGAAGGCAGCGCGGTCTTGCTGGAAGTAGTACCTGCGGGATGCGGAGATCCATGACGCCCTCGGCCCGCCGTATCTCCCCCGTGGGCACGAGCTCCGGGGAGGTGACCAGGTAGGAGCTGGAGTTGATGGACACCTCGTGCTCGAACAAGCCCTTGGTGCCCGCCTCGTGGCCGGCCAGGTTGAAGTAGGGGTGGCTCGTCAGGTTCACCGGCGTCTTCTTCGTCGTCGTCGCCATCATGTCGATCCGCAGAGCGTTGTCCGTCGTCAGCGAATACCTGGCGCACAAGGAAGTCAGGTTAGAGTGTGCATGTAAACTGCGCACTTATAAATTCGATTCTCAACACTGAACTACTATTATGTCACCGTAACTGTTAAAAAAACTATGTGATCCTAACTCTTGATAAGCATAACTGTTTACGTATTTTATTACATAAAATATTTATTACATAAATGTACAGAATGTTTGGAAATTAAACGCCCGAACTACGGGAGGTGATTCCTCAAGAAAAATAAAGTCGAAAATATATAGGACATCGTATACCTAAACAGAATATTACAGGAGATATGACCCAAGAAAATAAGTTTTGAAAAAGGAGTTTTGCAGAATGCCTTGTACAACGCCTACAAAGTCCGCAGCAAAAAGTTGATTTATGCTTCCAATGTTGCAGGGACACATGCATAATGCTGGCCGTCTTTGGTCTGTGCTCACTGTTCGGTTTGAGGAAGTGGTACGTCAGCACATCAACGACATACCCTCCACTAGTACACGCTCCAAAGCGCGCCAAATGGGCGTGTTCTATTCATCCGTGTGGGACGTACTGTGGGTAAATCGCCGCCATCCCTACCGCTTGGCAGAAATTACAATATATGCTCCGAAAATAAGTTTTAAAAGCCCAATTTTCACATTTTCATATCTCCTTTAATATTCTGTTTAGGTATGTGGTGTCCTATATATTTTCAACTCTTTTTTTCACGAGGAATCACCCCCCGCAGTTTGGACGTTTAATTTACGAAAACTTGTATATAGACGTAACAGAACATAAAACATATTGCGAATAATATACACTAATGCCCATTAAAATTGTAACACCAAGTAAGACACACCTGAAGGACCTCACATTGGGGTAATGCGTTGAAAATGACACCATTACTTGTTGAGCCGAATGGCGCAGCACGTGCACCAATGGTGACGCTAATAAGCGATATATAAGTGGAGGCATAGGGGCCGCTGAGATGCAGTGCAACGGCGATTCCCCGCCATTCGTGTGCACAGGCGCAGTGAGTACTTATGCCGCATATAAGAACACGACAACCATACCAACAGTTTCAGCATTTGACCACGGGAGAATCGTGGCCTATCGTGAGTGTGTATCATCCTACATATGGAATAAATGCAACCACAGTGAATCGGATATGGGATCGGCGGATGGAGGAGGGACGGACTGAGCGACATGCAGGAAGCCAATGGCCCCGTCGCACTACCCGCACAGACATCTGGTGCGCATGGCGTTTACGGACTGTAGAACCACATCAAACACCTTCGCTCAGTAGTTCAAGCACGCGGCACGTCAATATGTGTCCACAGGTACTGTTGGTCACCGTCTGCAGCATCTGCACCCATTAATGCGGCTGCCACTTACTACTCACCACAAGCGACTGCGGCTGCAATGTGTTGTGGAACGTCGGGTCTAGAGGGGCGAATGACATGCCGTCGTCTTCTCTGATGAAGCCCGCTTCTGCTTGCACCATCACGATGGTCACATCCTTGTCTGGTGGCACCGTGGCGCACGCCTGGCTGAGCCCTGCATTGTGCACCGTCGCACGGGCCCAGCACATCGAGTTTGGGAATGGGATGCCATCGGATCCCATTCCTGCACCTAGTCTGCATCACCGGTAATTTTACCAGCAACCGTTACATCGCGGATGTGTTGAAACCTGTTGTTGCCTCCTTTCTTCAGGACCAGCCTGGGGCCCTGTACCAACAGAACAATGCACGACCATATGTGGCACACATTGTCCTATGGTTGATATATGACCAACATGTCTCACTGCTTCCTTGGCCTGTGCGTTCACCAGATCTCTCACCTATGAAAAATGTGTGGTCCATGGTCGGACGATGACTGGCATGCCACAGGACACCCCCGGCCATAATGGATAAACTTTGGGCACGCATCGAAGCAGCAGGTGGACATCCAGACTCTCTTCCTCTCAATGCTGCGTCGTGTAGTAGCGGTTATTGCCACTTAGAGTGGGGCCACGCAGTAGTGATGTCTCCAATTCTGTACGTCATACGGAGCTGCAAGAGTAATCATGTCGCCTGTGTATGATGTGTATTCTGTCCAGCAATTATGGTTGTAGTAGCTCACGTCCTTTTGGGTGTTGCAATTTTTATGTCAAGCAGAATAGTTCGTACTTTATATTGTATAAATTTGTAATGTAATTATATTTATATTGTATTTAGGTAAATAATTTCATTATATTTATTTGTAGTTATATGCAATCAAATATGCATTATTGTACGATATTTTTATGTAGCTCATACTTGTTTATTTGTTCATACATTTGTTGTACCTGAATTTATTTATATTTTTGTATTAATTACCGTATCTATAGTTTGTCCACGGTAAATTGAACTCTTTTTAATGCCCCCACATCAGGCATAATAACCAAAAAATTAGGTTTTTGTGATATCAGACATTAACTTTTAGTCGTACAGCACATTTTTAACCTCAAAACCGCATTAAAAAAAAGTGTAAATTGATTTTATTGTACATATTTACGTTACAACTTAGTCAATAGTAGTGCACGTATTTTAGTAAACAATATGCTAACCCTAGTCCAGGCCACTTGTTTTGACAGTTGTGTATCAAAAAAGCAGTTCAATGTTGGTACGCGATTGGTTACAGCACATCTGGCAATGCACACTCTTCTTCACATTCACTCAACTTTTTTTAACAATCTGCTTTTAAATATTGGATTCCTTTTATTTTTTCGTAATTGTTAATTATTCATCAACACAATGAAAACACGTAAAAATAGTAAATTCAGTGTTATTCTCTGTTTGATAAACTGTGTGATTAATTTACCAACTGTAGACTGATCATTAAAAATATTTTCTGCGAAAATCATACGCTATAGACCCGCATTTTTATCTCATTAATATTGCGCTAGATGTTATTTTAATATTAACACAATACGGCATTTAGATAAGTGCGCGAAGTCTTCTAATACAACATCAGCAAATGTGATAGTTTTGATTTTTATGTTTCTCCATTTCAGTTGGTTTAAAAAAATTATATATGCATCAAGTTACTTTGGGCACTCGCAGCGTTACAGTTATTTGCTGAAATAAGTTATCAATAAATAAGATACTCGTTTCACGGATTGAACTAAAATCACCGAAAAAGAACCAGTATATTTCAAATTGAAAGTTCCTTACTGGTTGCTTCGAAGTTTACGTGTATCAACTTTGAATACCATGTGACTGAAAACATAATTTCACAATATTTTCGTGATTACAATGTGATTGGATATTTTCCCCATTATTTTTTTTATATGTAGTGTCTTAACAGAACTAACAAAACTAACCTAGAATATTAGGTAAACAAACCTACAGTTTACTGAACCGGCGAAATTATCCTAGTCCTATGAATGTTTATTCAGTTAAAACAAATGTAAACATACCGAACCTCTTAACGATTTCTGAAGATGCTCGATTAAATACTCTTAAGACCTTGTTGTTAAGAGTAACCCAAATTTCTCTATAAAAAAACACACACACACTCACTCTCTCTCTCTCTCTTTCTCTTTCTTTCTCTTTCTCTCTCTCTTTCTCTCTCTTTCTTTCTCTTTCTCTCTCTTTCTTTCTCTTTCTTTCTCTTTCTCTNTTCTCTTTCTCTTTCTCTTTCTCTTTCTCTCTCTTTCTCTCTCTTTCTCTCTCTTTCTCTCGTTCTTTCTCTCTCGTTCTTTCTCTCTCTCTCGTTCTTTCTCTCTCGTTCTCTCTNTCTCTCTTTTTCTCTCTCTTTTTCTCTCTCTTTTTCTCTTTCTCTCTCTCTTTCTTTCTCTTTCTCTCTCTTTTTCTCGTTCTCTCTCTTTCTCTCGTTCTTTCTCTCTCTCTTTCTCTCTCTCTTTCTCTCGTTCTCTCTCTCTTTCTCTCGTTCGTTCTCTCTCTTTCTCTCGTTCTCTCTCTTTCTCTCGTTCTCTCTCTCTTTCTCTCGTTCTTTCTCTCGTTCTCTCGTTCTCTCTCTCTATCTTTCTCTCTCTCTATCTTTCTCTCTTTCTCTCGTTCTCTCTTTCTCTCTTTCTCTTTCTCTCCCNCTCTCTCTCTCTTTCTCTCGTTCTCTCTCTCTTTCTCTCGTTCTCTCTCTCTCTTTCTCTCGTTCTCTCTATCTTTCTCTCTCTCTCTATCTTTCTCTCTCTCTCTATCTTTCTCTCTCTCTATCTTTCTCTCTTTCTCTCGTTCTCACTTTCTCTCTTTCTCTTTCTCTCTCATAAATAGAGATCCTACCATTTGGCGTAATAACTCAGTACCAAGGTAGACTGCATACAAGTATATGTTAGTTTTACATTTGTCATTCGATCTACGACCACCCGACACGCCCTGCAAGAGGCAGAACCAATAGTGAACACTCGGCAATCTGGTATCGTCATACCTTGCGGCGGGTTGAAAAGGATAGTGAGTTCTGTCTGTGGCGGCAGCCAATGAGCAAGTGAATTCTGCTGGAGTATGTAGATGACTGTGGAGTCTAGATTGGTGCCAGCTTATAACGCGAAATTGTAGGGTCTCTACGAATAAGCAATGGATGTTGGTAACATTCCTTACAATCAATAAGGGTGTCAGCTTTATACACTAGTGTCCATAGCGGTGCTCCTAAGAGCGTGGTCTAAGGTACCTGGCGTTGATGTGGTGTGAGATATAGTGAAATTCAAATGAGATAACAATATGCAGCAGTCCAAAATGCATCGGGCTAGTCGGGAGAGTCCATTACCACTGCACGAAGGGGTTCGCTTGTTCAGTTCAGTAGTGACAGAGGCCGAAAGCGGTTGGGCGAGAACTGCTTCGTGAGAGCATATTGCCTGTCAAAAAAACGCAAGTCGTGCAGCGCGGTATTTAACACTGCAGTAGTAGAGAGTAATGTTATCAGTTTCGTGTGTATATCACCAGCAGTGTCACGTGTTTCCCTCCCTCCAGCGGCGAGCGTTTGGGAGGGCCCTCCCCTACATTGCTTCCCCTACATTGCGCTCCCTACGTTCCCTCTCTCAAGGCTGCGTGAAGATTATTTTCTCATTCGGTAATTACTATACCTGGGACCGCGGTGGCTGAGCGGTTGGCCTGCTAGACTTCCAACAAGGCGAATCGGGTTTAATCCCCGGCCGGGTCACTCGGATTTTCGCAAGTGGAAATCGTGCCGGACGATGCCGCTGGTCAGCGGATTTTCTCGGGGATCTCCAGTTTCTCCCACCCTTTTGTTCAGGCGTTGCTTCATTCTTGCCTCATTTCACCCTCATCGACTCTCAAGGCCTCGTTGTTAAGATCCGTCCAAATCTCTCAGCTCCAACATTACTATACCTGACGTTGACGAGGAGGTCCCCCGGGTAGCCGGAGTCTTGGTCGGGACTGAGGTGACTCATGACGAGGCTCCCTCCGCCCTCGACGTGCGCCTTCCACACGGCCTTGTCGAAGCCCTCGTGGCCGCCGTGCAGGTGGTTCTGCCCCTCGTTCTGCGGCACGCTGTGCTCCACGCCGTCGATGTGGAACGTCCCTTTGTCTATGCGGTTCGCTACGCGCCCCACCGTCGCCCCGACGAACGCCCGGTTCGTCAGGTAGCCGTCCAGGCCGTCGAAGCCGAGCGTCACCTCGTTGACGACGCCGTCCGCGTCGGGCACCCTCACCGACGCGATCGTCGAGCCGTAGCTGATCACCTGCACCGTCATCGAGGAGGCGTTGGCGAGCGTGTAGCGCCGCACGATCAGCTGCTGCCCCGTCTCCCCGTCGAAGATCGCGCCGAACCCGTCCTCCACGATCGTCGTATTGGGGTCTTCCTGCATCGCCGCCGACTGCCGAACTCGAGAAGGCTCTAGAACAAGAGCGAAACTGACTGAATGAAAAATAAGAGTACTATGACACCAACAGAAATTGTACTGTGCGCCAAACATCTGCGCAGCACTACTATCTATTACTATCTCTTGGAAGGGAGTTGCGGAGAAGGAGCAGATGACCTGACAACACAGCCAGGAATTCTTCCTACTAATTGTTCGGAAAATATTAAGTCATTCAATGAGTTCAGCACTGCGAAGGTAAACTAGTTTTCAAAATTTGAAGTAGCTATGAAATAGTAGTAAGTGGAAGAAGAAACGGTAGTGCGGCGTGCTCTCGTCGACAGTAATGGATGGTTTTGAAAATATGAGGTGTTATGAGGGAAAAGTGGCAACCACGGAAAATGTTTTCTTTGCATAATGTGGCAGGCTATCAACTGATCGATTACACATCCAACCTTTGCGCCGTGTCTAATGGATTCCAGGAATTGTTAAAGACGCACTTCTTCCACGCGTGACGTTGCTCAAGCAACAGATATCTGGCGGGTAGTATACTTCAACAGTATGTTACGATGGCGTGGTCAGGCCTTAATCTGACGGCCAGTCTGATCACGCAATCTCACATAGAAGTGCAATCATAGGCCAGTGGACGGCAAATTCTGGGACGCCGTTGCTCAATCCTGCTGGTTGAAACAACAATAATCCCTTCCACCGAACTGAGAACCAGGGCACAATTGCGCGTGGCCCATAGACAATATATGCCAACAAAACATCTTGAGTAGGGTATTTCTAGACTTGAAGCCAGCCGATCAAGATGAACAAAGGAGCCGCCAAGAAGACTGATGTGTCGACCGCCTTAACCGCGCGTCCAAATTAGCTTCCCGCACCTTCAGTGACCAGCAGTTATCTAGGCTAGTCTCAGCGAGGGAACAGCGCGGTAGCGGGGCCCCTGCTGAAAGGGGGAAAAAAGGGTGGAGGGGGGATGCACGCGCAGTCGACAACTGTGTACTGGCTTTTCGAAAAACATCAGTAGCAGATAATGTACGTGACTGAAGATGGAAGGGAATAGCAACTCTCAGAGATGCAGCAAAGTCATTCACAGCAGAGAACGGGAAATAATAAAGACTCCGATACTAACAACGTTTATCATGGTTCGCCTTCAGTGGAGTCATTATAAATTCAGTACAATTAATTTTCTTGGTGGAGATTTAAAATTTAATGGTGTTGAAATCCTATNAGATGGAAGGGAATAGCAACTCTCAGAGATGCAGCAAAGTCATTCACAGCAGAGAACGGGAAATAATAAAGACTCCAATACTAACAACGTTTATCATGGTTCGCCTTTAGTGGAGTCATTATAAATTCAGTACAATTAATTTTCTTGGGGGAGATTTAAAATTTAATGGTGTTGAAATCCTATTTTTTTTAAGAACTGCTTAAGCATTTGGATATGGAACATGTTTACACACCAGCATTACAATGGAATCGAGACAGTGCTCTTAGAAGACATTGGGCCTACATATTTTTTGTGTATCTTATCTATGCTGTAGTTAAGTCAACACACTTCTTTCGTTTTCACAACCAATGGGCTGTAGACATTGTGTTAGGATACAATAATGAGAACCCATTATAACCTTGACCAATAATATGGCTTACGAATCAGTTCCTCACAGGAAAGATCATGGGCCAGTGAGCCTCGCGATGTACAGTCCACGCAAAATAACCTTAATGTGTATTATGCACACAATTGTGTACACTCGGTTTGAAAGGGCTGAGGTGGGACTATTATGGCTGAATATTAGACAATTAGGTAAACTATAACGAAATATTTTTGTTACGGTGATATCTAAATATACTTGTCTTTATTAAAACTTATTTTTATTGGAAACACTATTGAATTTCTCGAGTGCTCGTTTACTAGTTCGTCTATCATGATAATGGCAATAACTTCATAAACCCCAGTTTAAATTGAATGAAAAGATTTGGGCAGCTCTTAACAGCGAGGTAGAATGAGAGCCGATGAGGGTGAAGAGAGGNCTGAATATTAGACAATTAGGTAAACTATAACGAAATATTTTTGTTACGGTGATATCTAAATATACTTGTCTTTATTGAAACTTATTTTTATTGGAAACACTATTGAATTTCTCGAGTGCTCGTTTACTAGTTCGTCTATCATGATAATGGCAATAACTTCATAAACCCCAGTTTAAATTGAATGAAAAGATTTGGGCAACTCTTAACAGCGAGGTAGAATGAGAGCCGATGAGGGTGAAGAGATGTGAGTAAGGAGCGGCGTCGCAATGAAAGGGCGGGGGAAACGGAGATCTTCGAGAAAACCCAGCCGACCAGCGGCATCCACTTGCGAAAATCCGCAGAGAACCGGCCGGGGATTGAACCCGGTTCGCCTTGGTGGGAGGCGAGCAGTCGAACCGCTCAGCCACCGCGGTCCCCCTCTTTAAAGATTCAATAAAAAACAAACCAGTGTTTACATGAAATTAGGCAATAAAATCAATATTGCTGCCGTATGCCCATATTATTTAAGAACATGGTCATCACTGACATTGACCGATGGTGAAGACCATGTACTAGAAGTTGGATATTTCAGTTTTGGTACGCTGCTCCTTATAAACCGGATCTGAAATTAATTTTATTTACAGGAAGTAGGCTACACACCAATGCTTTAATGGAATATTAGTAGGAAGTGTCAGTAGTTGTTATTGGCGGAGAATGCACAAACTCAGACTTTCCACAGGAAGTGGCGAACAATATCAACTCGTGACACTCATTCCTAAAATTCGGCATAGAATTGGACATTTTTTGGTTTTATACGAGGCATATCAAACTGGCCAACCTCTACGCGTTAGCGTCTAGGTTAATCATAGTTTTAAGAAATTTAACCTATTCGAATCTAGCCAGCCACTCTAAAGGCGAGTTTTAAGTGCTTGCTGCGCTAAAATATATGGTATTTTGACAGAGTATTACGTGTTAACGGAGAAGAATAATCTAAACGTGACACTTTCGATCGATTCGTGGGTTCCCAAATCAGCTAGTGTCCTTCACGAAAATTATTTAAGTAAAAAATTCTGAGATTTTTGAAATAGAGATGGATTCAAATAATGTAAAATAGGATATATTTAATAATAATATTGAAAATTTTTTTGGTTTGTTAACACGTTCAGTTCCCTGACTTTTGCGAATTTGTTGTGCAGAGGTTGGATTAGATTAAACACACATACATATCTTGCCAAGAGAAAGTTGGTTAGACATACTTTTAATGACAATGAAAACTTACAACTTTACAGGCGTGGAAGTCCTCTGATGTTAATCAGATAAACTCTTTTTCATTTACGGTTAAGCTATATTTTCTTCTAATCTTATTCTTGAGAAAGTACAGTAAATTATGTTCTACACGAGTTAGACTTAATTTTTAATAAGCATTTCTTTCATCACTATCATCATAGGAATGTATATCATTGTTTATGTAGAGGTAAAACTGGTGGAATTTTTTTAAGTTCCAAGGAGGTTCATCTACATTATCAATATATAAATAATGAACGCACATGTCAGTGCTTTATTCCGGCTTTTAACTGCGGGGAAAAAAAAGTTTCAATAATTTTTAATGCGTGTCATAAACGTTGCTTGTAATGTGTGGTGCACACACGATAAAATAAATAATCAACGTACTATACCGGCTTTAATTAAAAATTAATTAAAAAAATATTAAAATCACTTCTTGGGACTAAGAAGTTGAAAGTAACGTATTAAGTTAATATTGAGGAACACGTGAAAATACACACCTTAAGACAACGCTTTACACTACCCGGTTTTGCGAGTCACTTGTTTACCCACCAGCAAGAGGGAGGTAGGTCATCAAAGTACATATCTCTTAAAACCAAAATGAAGATTAATTATAAAGGACAAACAGAAAATCATTAACAACTGCATTACGTGGGAAGGTGCATCCACCAGTAAATCAGCATATTTTCCTGCGTGACAGCCAATATCACGTTACACCAACTCGTGTTTGGGCATATGCTCGGTCTTTACGTGACGTTATGTCCACAAGATGGTTAAAGGTTTCTTGGTCAAGCCTGTACAGCTCTTAGATGGCAAATTTCCAGATGTCATTCAGTGCCCTGCGTCTTATCACTGCACTTTTTAACTGGTCTCAAGTATGTTCATGTCAGTAGACCCTGTCATTCGATCAGGTTGATTTCATCTTACTGGAGGGGTTATCCGCTAGACAGGTACTATGTCGCCTACATGTTGACAGTAAGATTGAACATGGGCTGGAGGATGTGGTTCTGGTACCAAGCATGCAGCCGCAGAAATTAAATGGGGAATCAATGTGAAAGAAATTCTTTCTCAGTGTATCAATTTTTAAGACATTTGTTTCAAACAAAAAGTATTCTATGTGAAATTAAGCCACACGTTAAGGAATATTTCAAATTTTTATACTTTACATTTAAAAAAATTAAAAATAAACACAATTTTGGAAAATTTCTTAACAAAAAGTTGCATTAAATATATATATTTTTTAAATATGTAACGGTCATCTTTAAAACTGATGCAATGAGAAGGAGCTTCTTTAACACTGATTCCCCATTTAAACTCTGTAGCTGCCAAGCTTAGTAGACAGTGCCCTTAAATTGCACTGAAGAATAGATGAGCAGCGTCCGACGTCCATAAATGATTCTGACCCAAAACATGATAGATCTGTCCTCCAGTTGGACTCGAGGGGCGGGGTGGGGTATATAGCAAGAATGAGCTTTTTCTCTCCATCGACACTCCACTCTTGACAATTGTTTGATGTTACGCAATTACTGCAGTTGTTGGCGAGGAGGACCTGACATCACTCTGTGAATATCTTTTACAGGTGCTCCCTTATCCTCATGTACGCAGAGTCTATACTGGTGCTTGCCAGTGACGCGTAGAGTGTAGGATGTTCATACCAGACTATTTACAATAGTCTGGGTCGAGCATTCGTCCCAGTTGATTCTAGGAAGGCATTGAGCAGCTCCATCACATGGACCTCTCGTTTTTTTTAAAAATAATTCAGCGCCGCTCTAATACGCCTAATGCGTCACACGTCAAATCTTTCGCAATATTTTCATAAATCATTCGCAATCTTTCACATTCTTTCGAATCACTCTTCCGCAATATTTCCATACATAATTAATACATATTCAATCGTTCGGTTTGTCGTCTGTCTCTATCAATACATATAAAAAAAAAACTGTTCACCAACTGTTTCCAAATTTGTTCATGTCGACAGAATTAATGTTTTGTATGCAGTCAATGATTCATACATTTTTATATTTAATTCTCTATTATCATACTATATGCAGATCTTTCCGTTAATAGTCAAGTGCTCATAGCGCCACTTTGAAGTTGTGAGAGATAAAAGGATACGACACACAAAAATAAAGAAATAACAATTATTATATAATAATTTATTGTTATTTTGTAATTACAACTTCAGAAGAAAGCAGTTAATCACATCATGCGAGATATCCCCGTTCCTTCAGATTCCTCATGATTGAAGATATCTCAACAATGGGCAAGAAATANGAGATATCCCCGTTCCTTCAGATTCCTCATGATTGAAGATATCTCAACAATGGGCAAGAAATACCCACATTTTTTAAGGTCAATCAAATATATGTCTATCAAAAAGTTCATGTGGATCTTCGGGAAGTACGTACCCAGTAATCTCGGCGTTTGTCTTCTTCGTGTCGGTCATTGCAGCATATGTGTTGGAGGGGTGTATCAGTGCATCGANTACTGCAGTTGTTGGCGAGGAGGACCTGACATCACTCTGTGAATATCTTTTACAGGTGCTCCCTTATCCTCATGTGCGCAGAGTCTATACTGGTGCTTGCCAGTGACGCGTAGAGTGTAGGATGTTCATACCAGACTATTTACAATAGTCTGGGTCGAGCATTCGTCCCAGTTGATTCTAGGAAGGCATTGAGCAGCTCCATCACATGGACCTCTCGTTTTTTTTTTTAAATAATTCAGCGCCGCTCTAATACGCCTAATGCGTCACACGTCAGATCTTTCGCAATCTTTTCATAAATCATTCGCAATCTTTCACATTCTTTCCAATCACTCTTCCGCAATATTTCCATATATAATTAATACATATTCAATCGTTCGGTTTGTCGTCTGTCTCTATCAATACATAATAAAAAAAAAACTGTTCACCAACTGTTTCCAAATTTGTTCATGTCGACAGAATTAATGTTTTGTATGCAGTCAATGATTCATACATTTTTATATTTAATTCTCTATTATCATACTACATGCAGATCTTTCCGTTAATAGTCAAGTGCTCATAGCGCCACTTTGAAGTTGTGAGAGATAAAAGGATACGACACACAAAAATAAAGAAATAACAATTATTATATAATAATTTATTGTTATTTTGTAATTAAAACTTCAGAAGAAAGCAGTAAATCACATCATGCGAGATATCCCCGTTCCTTCAGATTCCTCATGATTGAAGATATCTCAACAATGGGCAAGAAATACCCACATTTTTTTAAGGCCAATCAAATATATGTCTATCAAAAAGTTCATGTGGATCTTCGGGAAGTACGTACCCAGTAATCTCGGCGTTTGTCTTCTTCGTGTCGGTCATTGCAGCATATGTGTTGGAGGGGTGTATCAGTGCATCGAGAAAATCGGCATCAACGTCTTCAACATTATCACTGTCTTCATATTCATTTTCATCTATGCTGTCTTCATAATCGTAGGCAGGCCTTCATTTTTGCAATTCATTTTCGTGGTATGACGATACAGCGTTTCCAAATCGATATCCACCTCATGAGGTCACAAAGTCATGCCATTTTTTTTTCTTCAGTTTTTACAGTTGACTTTCTGACACCGTGAGGTGAACCTCGATTTGGAAGCGCTCTCTCGTCATACCACGAAGACGAATTAAGAATACGAAGACCTGTCTTTGACCTCAACGATCATGGCGCAGATCGACCTGCATAATTGGTTTTCTTAGCTGCACACTGAGTACAGACAACGTCTTAAACTGATTAAAAATGAAAATTAAGAAAATAGTAACCTTTCCAGGTAATGTGAAAAGCTTCTGTATTTAAGTTTTTTACCCGAAAATAACCGCGACTGAGCAATTTTTTGTAATAAAATAAAATACAGTTAATGCTTGCAAAACATTGTAAACACGAAAACAACGCAATCGATATTTCCGTTCGGTTCTTCCCCGAATAGCCTTTCTTGATTCAGGTCGATGTACACCTTATATGCCAAACTTTTGATCACCGGGGAAAGAGGTAGAGTAAAACGGCAATGTTACGTGGGAATAGTGTAGCTTAGGCCTCTGTGCGAAATGTGACACATTCCTTGACGTGTAAGAACATCTCGCATGAAAGAGGGTACTTCAAAACGAGTATCCGCCATTTATAATTGGCAAAACAGCTAGTACTGAAAACAAGACGCGAGTCAGCGCTAGAACTATGCAAGAAGGGATTTTTTTTTTTGACATACTAGCGGGTGGTTTTACTTGTTTGCAGTGGCCATTGACCTTATTTCCCGAAGGGAGGAAGGGGGGGAGGGGGGAATTGTAAACGTGCCGAAGTCGTTACAATCATTCCAAGAAAATCGTGATAGTATTAAATATCTCCGTAACTGAATCATGAAAAAACGAGATTTCGTGTTCGAATCCCGAACATATCAAGGGAAATCGTTAACCAGAAAAAAAAAAAAAAAAAAAAAAATATATATATATAAAATGTGATACATATAAGATATTAAAATAATTCTAAAGTTATTAAATGGAAATAACTATTAAAAAAATATTGGTTGTATTTTTTTACTAGAACCAATTTGGTTATGTTTAGTTGTACTCCAGGCGCAGTTCTACACTGAAGAGCCAAAAAAACTGGTACACCTGCTTAATATCGTGTAGGGCCCCCCGAGCACGCAGAAGTGCCGCAAGACGACGTGGCGTGGACTCGACTAATGTCTGAAGGTATGTAGGAGGCAATTCACACCATGAATCCTGCAGGGCAGTCCACAAATCCAATCTGCGCCAATTTGAGAAAGGGTTGCACGTCTGTCACGTTTAATGATTCTCGTCAGTCGTCGTTTGTCCCGTTCTTTCACGATCTTTTTCCGGCCGCAGCGATGTCGAAGATGTGATGTTTTACCGGATTCCCGATATTCACGGTACACTCGTGAAATGGTCGTACGCGAACATCCAAATGTTATCGCTACCTCGGAGATGCTATGTCCCATCTCTCGTGCGCCGACTATAACGCCACATTCAAACTCACTTAAATCTTGATAACCTGCCATTGTAGCAGCAGTAACCGATCTAGCTGCCGACCGCATCGCGTTACTCTGATTGGTTCCATACCTCTGTTATTTGCATATGCACGCCTACACAAGTTTTTTTTGGCTCTTTAGTGGCTCTAATTATAAAAATTACTTTAGTAAACTTACGATTTGTGTGCAACGTTGGCGCCACCATGGGCATCGTTTTTGGATTCGCTCCTCTGTAGGGCGGCCTGCTCCTTGGCCGACTTTGCTACCCTCCTGTTTTCTCCCCTCATTTCCCTCCCTTGATTATCCCTCCTTGTACGTCAGCTTTTTTTAATTCAGGGGCTAGTTTATATAAGCTGTTACACGCTTTGTGCAACATTCATTCTACGCCTGTGAAGAAGATCGTCGGGTTGACGCCTGTTAGAGCTTATTAGATTGTAATATGAGCTAAAATTGTCAGTTTATCCGTCCTTGGACGAGGGTGCTATGAGACGCCGTTTAAATTATGCGAGCGGTTGATTATGCTGGAGCTTGTAAAGTGGTGAGTCGTGGTCGCAACTTTTCATTTGTGGCTAAGTTTGGTGTTTTGTTTAATAACTCCGTGGCGTAGTATTGTGTTTGTCTTTGGCTTTGCAGTTGGTTAGATTTTTTCTTAATTATTGTTTTGGACGGCTGCCTAAATTGTAGTTTCGGCCTAACTAATTTCTTGCTTTACTGTATAGTTCCAGTTGCTTTAACGTATTGTGTATGGTTTTTTGCTTGCTGCTCAATGATTTACTTAAAGTATAACTGTCGCTACTGTGCTACCACGACTTACGCGTTGAGCGTAATCTGTTGAAGTATTCTAATTGCAGTAGTCAATAATTTTGTTCGATGGAGCTTTGGTTAAGGTCTACGGACTGCCTCCATTGATTCACTATTTTAACGCAATATTTTATTTCAGTTTTGACTTATATTTTTACTTAAAGGAGGTTTTACTGGGCCTGAAACGTTGCCCTTCTTTAGTCAAATTACTCCACTAAATACCTTGTATTTATCTAGTCATCTGTGTAACTGTTTGTATTTTAGAAACGTTTTAATATTAATCTGCTCGTTTTTTCAATTAAATATTTATTGTATATTTTGGAGTAACGCATTACTTTTGAATAAGCAATTGCGCAGCAATTTAATCTATTTGTGTGAGTATTTTAATCTATATTTTTTGCACTGTGAGCCTCTGGCGTTTAGAATTTTACATGTCATATTTTTTGTAAATGCTCAATGAAAATGTTCAATCCTAAGTTGCTGCTAACTTGTGAAATGTTCTGAAATTACAGAGCTTGAAAGTGCTATCGTCTTTGTATTATTTGTGCTATGGCACATGTGGATTTAGCAGACCCGATTCAAGTATGGTCACAGGTTCGTGAAATCACTGTCGAGATACTCAGTCATATGTGTTAGCAAACGTGAGCAGACTTTCTTGCCCACGTCTGCGCAGTAAATTAAATTTCATGTTCATTTATGGTCACGTCAAATGAGAAGAGAAATCGGGAGAAATGAGGTTGGTTTCTGGACGTTTTCATTGCCTTTTGCAATTGGTTATTTTGGTACTGTGAACGTCGTTGAGCGTAAGCGATTGATTAATTGAGCACCTGTCCTGATTTTGAAACAGCTTGCACATTTCGAGTTACATTATTTACAAGATTTCATAACATATTTATTACTTTTTTGATATATGTGTAAAATAATTAAAACAAAATTGAACATGTTATGTCAACGAATTAAAAAAATTCTCTATTATTTATTATGTTTTAAAATAAAAATTGTTTTTGGAGTTTTTATTTATTAATTTAATAAAACCGAATATTAACTATTGTATATTCACTCTATTCACTCTATTCAGGGTTACTTCCACTTTCCTGAATAACCTGCTAAAGTTCTAATTTCAGGCTATTCCTCCACCTCATGCAAATGGCTTAACTCAAGTCTAAAAAATTTCACCAAAAGGGACAACGCACCGCATTTGTGCGTAGTCAGCTTAATAATATTCTGTGTGAGAACTATTTCTAACTAGGCATTGCCAACACACCTATTTTCTCTGTGTTTTTGGTTTTATTCATCTTAATTATAAATGAAATAACATTTATATATAAACTATTGTTATTGTTCAATTTAACTAAAAGTAAGCTAATTTTATGTTAACAGAAGTACGAAATTATTGTGATACATTGCATATTTAGGAAACCACGACGTCGTCATATATCGGGTGAATTTTCAAAGGTTTGATTAAAAAAGTATGAAAGATCCACGATGGAATAGGGTCAAATATTAATGTCAGGGTGTCTAAAAAACAGTACGGTTGTATTGCATTTCACTACAGTTGTCTGGCAATCCCTGCCCTGGAATCGGTTTAAATGTAGAGTTTTCGAGGTTCTCCAAGAACCCTTACCTAAGCTGGCCGCCTGGCTGAAGGAATTTAGTACGTTTGAGGCCTAAAAGCGTGGGAGCGCTTGAGGCGACCGAGACATGCACATAAACTCTCTCATCGCCTCTACGCTCAAAGCACTGAACTGGCGTGCAGTCTTGCCGTCGATAACGCGCCTCTATGAGACTTTTAGCGGAGTCCCTACTATTTCATGACGTAATAAAAAAATAAATGTTCGATGCACGTCCCTATTCATTTTTTAATGTTTAGTACCGGAATGTTCATACCTAAAAATGACTGAAAACACCCGTTTCAGCCATTTTCGCTATCACAATAACATGCTTTAGAGAGAAATGGAGGAACTGGAAAACGTANTTATTTGCATATGCACGCCTACACAAGTTTTTTTTGGCTCTTTAGTGGCTCTAATTATAAAAATTACTTTAGTAAACTTACGATTTGTGTGCAACGTTGGCGCCACCATGGGCATCGTTTTTGGATTCGCTCCTCTGTAGGGCGGCCTGCTCNCTTACGATTTGTGTGCAACGTTGGCGCCACCATGGGCATCGTTTTTGGATTCGCTCCTCTGTAGGGCGGCCTGCTTCTTGGCCGACTTTGCTACCCTCCTGTTTTCTCCCCTCATTTTCCTCCCTTGATTATCCCTCCTTGTACGTCAGCTTTTTTTTAATTCAGGGGCTAGTTTATATAAGCTGTTACACGCTTTGTGCAACATTCATTCTACGCCTGTGAAGAAGATCGTCGGGTTGACGCCTGTTAGAGCTTATTAGATTGTAATATGAGCTAAAATTGTCAGTTTATCCGTCCTTGGACGAGGGTGCTATGAGACGCCGTTTAAATTATGCGAGCGGTTGATTATGCTGGAGCTTGTAAAACGGTGAATCGTGGTCGCAACTTTTCATTTGTGGCTAAGTTTGGTGTTTTGTTTAATAACTCCGTGGCGTAGTATTGTGTTTGTCTTTGGCTTTGCAGTTGGTTAGATTTTTNAAGTTTGGTGTTTTGTTTAATAACTCCGTGGCGTAGTATTGTGTTTGTCTTTGGCTTTGCAGTTGGTTAGATTTTTTCTTAATTATTGTTTTGGACGGCTGCCTAAATTGTAGTTTCGGCCTAACTAATTTCTTGCTTTACTGTATAGTTCCAGTTGCTTTAACGTATTGTGTATGGTTTTTTGCTTGCTGCTCAATGATTTACTTAAAGTATAACTGTCGCTACTGTGCTACCACGACTTACGCGTTGAGCGTAATCTGTTGAAGTATTCTAATTGCAGTAGTCAATAATTTTGTTCGATGGAGCTTTGGTTAAGGTCTACGGACTGCCTCCATTGATTCACTATTTTAACGCAATATTTTATTTCAGTTTTGANATGGAGCTTTGGTTAAGGTCTACGGACTGCCTCCATTGATTCACTATTTTAACGCAATATTTTATTTCAGTTTTGTCTTATATATTTACTTAAAGGAGGTTTTACTGGGCCTGAAACGTTGCCCTTCTTTAGTCAAATTACTCCACTAAATACCTTGTATTTATCTAGTCATCTGTGTAACTGTTTGTATTTTAGAAACGTTTTAATATTAATCTGCTCGTTTTTTCAATTAAATATTTATTGTATATTTTGGAGTAACGCATTACTTTTGAATAAGCAATTGCGCAGCAATTTAATCTATTTGTGTGAGTATTTTAATCTATATTTTTTGCACTGTGAGCCTCTGGCGTTTAGAATTTTACATGTCATATTTTTTGTAAATGTTCAATGCAAATGTTCAATCCTAAGTTGCTGCTAACTTGTGAAATGTTCTGAAATTACAGAGCTTGAAAGTGCTATCGTCTTTGTATTATTTGTGCTATGGCACATGTGGATTTAGCAGACCCGATTCAAGTATGGTCACAGGTTCGTGAAATCACTGTCGAGATACTCAGTCATATGTGTTAGCAAACGTGAGCAGACTTTCTTGCCCACGTCTGCGCAGTAAATTAAATTTCATGTTCATTTATGGTCACGTCAAATGAGAAGAGAAATCGGGAGAAATGAGGTTGGTTTCTGGACGTTTTCATTGCCTTTTGCAATTGGTTATTTTGGTACTGTGAACGTCGTTGAGCGTAAGCGATTAATTAATTGAGCACCTGTCCTGATTTTGAAACAGCTTGCACATTTCGAGTTACATTATTTACAAGATTTCATAACATATTTATTACTTTTTTGATATATGTGTAAAATAATTAAAACAAAATTGAACATGTTATGTCAACGAATTAAAAAAATTCTCTATTATTTATTATATTTTAAAATAAAAATTGTTTTTGGAGTTTTTATTAATTAATTTAATAAAACCGAATATTAAGTATTGTATATTCACTCTATTCAGGGTTACTTCCACTTTCCTGAATAACCTGCTAAAGTTCTAATTTCAGGCTATTCCTCCACCTCATGCAAATGGCTTAACTCAAGTCTAAAAAATTTCACCAAAAGGGACAACGCACCGCATTTGTGCGTAGTCAGCTTAATAATATTCTGTGTGAGAACTATTTCTAACTAGGCATTGCCAACACACCTATTTTCTCTGTGTTTTTGGTTTTATTCATCCTAATTATAAATGAAATAACATTTATATATAAACTATTGTTATTGTTCAATTTAACGAAAAGTAAGCTAATTTTATGTTAACAGAAGTACGAAATTATTGTGATACATTGCATATTTAGGAAACCACGACGTCGTCATATATCGGGTGAATTTTCAAAGGTTTGATTAAAAAAGTATGAAAGATCCACGATGGAATAGGGTCAAATATTAATGTCAGGGTGTCTAAAAAACAGTACGGTTGTATTGCATTTCACTACAGTTGTCTGGCAATCCCTGCCCTGGAATCGGTTTAAATGTAGAGTTTTCGAGGTTCTCCAAGAACCCTTACCTAAGCTGGCCGCCTGGCTGAAGGAATTTAGTACGTTTGAGGCCTAAAGGCGTGGGAGCGCTTGAGGCGACCGAGACATGCACATAAACTCTCTCATCGCCTCTACGCTCAAAGCACTGAACTGGCGTGCAGTCTTGCCGTCGATAACGCGCCTCTATGAGACTTTTAGCGGAGTCCCTACTATTTCATGACGTAATAAAAAAATAAATGTTCGATGCACCTCCCTATTCATTTTTTAATGTTTAGTACCGGAATGTTTATACCTAAAAATGACTGTGAAAACACCCGTTTCAGCCATTTTCGCTATCACAATAACATGCTTTAGAGAGAAATGGAGGAACTGGAAAACGTANTGAAAACACCCGTTTCAGCCATTTTCGCTATCACAATAACATGCTTTAGAGAGAAATGGAGGAACTGGAAAACGTATAGAGACGCGTAACGTTTCGTAAATGCTATTCGTAAGCTGATCTCACTTAGACACGTTGGGCGGTTTTTTCAATAAAACGTTTTCTGCTGGAGCTCTGCACGCCGTTCTGCGGCCTACCCAGGTGGCCACCTCGAACCTGTCCCTTCTCAGTCGCTAGGAGCTTATGTCCACATTGATGTCTGGTCCATTGAAGGGCAGCGCTGGATACGCAACACCGTTCCACGCGCGACCCGCCCTCTGTGGCGGGCAACATTCAGGGCCGCAATTCAGGCGGCGAATGCCATTTGGACACGCAGCTTTTCTCGGACCCGCTAGTGTTTTGAGCTTACTTGCCGCAGAAGTTCCCTCGGCCGGAGGGCGCGCGAGAAAGCCGTTCTCCCCTCCCCCCTCCACTATCGAACCCGCGGTCGGCCATCAGCCCCACACCNGTAAAATAACATTCATCACATTTTTTTTGGGGGAGTAAGTATGAGAACTTCAGCTCAAAATCTTGAGTTGTACAAATTTTAAAAAATTGTTGTATCTTAAAGTTGGGTTTCAGCTAGAGTGTGTCTTTAAGCCACAAAAATGGCCATTTAAAATTGTTTAATTTTTGACACTTGTTTCAACCACGGTAAAGGTTTCAATTCTAGCTGTTTAGACTTTAAAATTTATGATGTAAAGCCTGAATTGGAATACTGGGTAAAAACACAATTTCCCAAGAATTTATTTTTTCCAATTTTCTGATGGCGTGGATAATTATTCTGATTTTTAGCCTAACGCATAAATTTGTTAAAATTTTAAGATTAAAAAAAATCTATATATAAATTTACTATCTCCGCAGTTAATTTAATTCGTTTCATAAAAGTAATTTTTCGAAACTGTTATACTTGTAATATGTTAAAAATGCGAAAAATAAATCTAGTTTTTTTAAATGAATTAAGTCACGCCAGTCGTGACGTCACGATCATAGAGTGCACAAGTGCAGAGACATAATGACGTGGCGGTTCCTTTGATGTGGGTGTACCCATTCTCTGATTGGCTGCGCGAGGCTCTGGGAACAGGCCCTGTACCCGATTAAATTGTTGCAGGAGCATTACAATATTTGATACCTTGTCGTACTGTGCATTTTCGGGCTTCCAAATACAGCTGAAAAAACCGAAATGACAGAAATGTTACAACGATGTGAATAATGGAAAGCGTGTAGAGTTTTCCTAGAAACAACTTAAAAAATTTGGATGCAGGTGGAAAATGTTAACCCATAAAGACTAAATATGTGAACAGTGTTTTCACGCAGTTTGTTTTAGATATCATATGTCTTATTTGATGGTAAAACATTGCGTGATGATGAACACGAGACATCGGAAAATATCAAATTATTTTACATTTTTTTACGATTATACAGTATTTTACATCGTGGATTGAATTATATAATTTTAATAAGTATTCATAAACATCGGCTGCCTAGTGGCATGTATGCCCATCAAGGTTTCTATGTCACCTTATTCTAACTTACTTCTTAAACATCAGGCAGTTCCTTCTCGAAATAGGATTTGAATTCTTGATATCCAGATTGGTGACCATACATTACGAACCGTTCACCATATACACGCAGCACAAACTAACGGCATAAATGCTTTGTTGTATAGGCGATCTGTTACTAGTGATACATGGTAACTAGCGAACTGACCCGGCTTCGCCCGGGTACAATTGAGTTTTACAGTGATACACTAATAAATAAATTCGGAAAAGACAATTCATTTATGTGAAAACAGAATAATTATAAAATCCTACTATGTTGGCCTAGGTTTTTAACTGATTACGGCAACCCAAAATAAAGGAAATATTTTTTTCCCGATAGCCAAGAAAGAGGGTATTGTTTTTGGAGTGTATCTGTGCAACTATCGCGTAGTTACCACACTTACGCTTTACAGCGTCGATGTATGAAAATCAAAACGTGAGTTTCATCAATTTGTAGCTTTAGAAATGTGTACCTACGTACCCTCTTTTTGCGCTCTGCTGAGGGATCTTAATAGATCACCAAAGTTAAGCAACGTTCCCAGCGGCACACATTTGGATGGGTGACCGTTTAGTGGCTTAACATCTGAGCACTTCAGAGCTTCGGAGGGCACGTTAAATATTCGGTCCTGGTTGTTATCGATTGATAGCAGTCGTTTAGACATTTCAGGGGTCCATTGGCGGTCTGATAAACTCTGACACCAGACGAATAAAGTATTTCGGTCCCGTTGCCAGCCGTTGCAGAATTACGTTTTGTTGTTATTCCACATGATCCGTAAAATTTACCGTGATAAAAAGTATCCTATGTCCTATAGCAGGACCCAAAGTACTTATTTACCAAATTTTATAAAAATCCGTTCAGCCGTTATGGAGCTGAGTGGTAACAAACACACACACACAGGCTTTCGCATTTATAATATTAGTAGTATTTCCAGTGAAAATTCATTAAAAACGCGTCTTCGATCCGCACAGAAAGATTAATTTTTGTTTGTAACGTCATGTATAATTTTTTTGCAACCAAACAATGTAACAACTGAAATTATTGTTATGCGTTAAACCATTTTTTCCTTGAAACTCGCACACTTGTACACAAGTGAAGATATGCAGAAATATAGACGCAAAGAGGGATATAAAACACAAACACATACAGAGATAATATAACAACAGACAAGAAAAAAACAGGTGATCTATAAACGACAAGGATGTGTGATTAAAAATAAATTATTCTAAACGTTTGCAGAAAAAATGCAATTTTAATAGTAGAAATTCATTCATATTTTACTTGTCTTATGTTGTTCGACAAAATATGTCTAATTTTAATTTGTAAACAACTTGTAAAGTGTGGAACCAGTCTTGGGGTAATATGATAGAAATAGTGTATACAGGGCGGATGTAAACTGCACGTCGGACCACCGGGTGGATCTTGTACGGCCTTGGACATTATTTTTAATGTAATAGGTAGGCAGGACTTAACGTTTTGTAATTGGTTTCAGAGCAAGTTGACCAGTAAAGAATGAACGGGGAAGGAATAGGCCACCGCAGCAAGGAACCATCCGAGATTCTCCTAGGGTGATTTCGAGAATCCGGGGGAAACCGAAATCAAGATGGCTGGACCGGGTTTCGAACGCCTGTCCTCCCGAATACGAGTCCAAAGGTTTACGACAGTACCACTACGCTCGGTTTTTAAATCTAATAAAGCCATGTTTGGCAGTGCCGCGTCTCACAGCTACGAGATACCTAAGAAATTGCACAATAGTGTCTGCATGCAGGCCAACTCTGTAAATGTAAACGCCGGTGATGTGCGCTTCTCAGTTGGATAAACAGCGCACGCCGTTTGATCGAGGCAGGTCTCTGGCAGCGTTGCGTGACTCATGTGATCACAGAACGAGCGAATTCACCAAAAACGAATTGGCCGATTTACACAGAGGAAGACTGATGAACAAGTAACTTCTAGTAGTCCCACTTCCCTGGCGTGTTTTCATGTTGGCTTATGGTGATGCCATGAAATATTCGACGCCTCATACTATTCAAATTCGGCAGTACTGACTGTGGGTTCTTTAAATTAAAATAAATTTCTCAGTACACTCTGACATATCCCCGGCATTTCATGATGTAGTTTACGTCACCGTGTACGTACCGAACAACTTTATTGAGATTTATTTGTTGCATCACTTACTTGTTATTTTTTTTCATCGTATCATCTTCCCGAAAACTTCATAAAATTAACCGAAGAAGAAAACGCCACCACAGTTAAACGTGTGGATCACGCACGTGTTGTAAGGTACCATAAAATATTTCTAGAGTTCGAGAAGAGTTATCGGCTTACGAAGACAGCCGAAGAAAGACTTCGATAGATTTCTGACGTGTAGGGAGAAGGCACATTTCACAGGAGGGCTAAGCTTGCACGGCGTTTTCACAACCCCTTCCACATAAAATAGAAATCTTTCTTCCCGCCTTCGGGTAATATTTCAAATACGCGCAGCCCGCCTGTGAAGCAGCTGGCGAATACATGTTTTTTTTCCTCAGTAGGAGCTCGGTGATACACACAAAATCTTACCCTTTCGTGCACGTCTAATTCTTGCCTTCCTTTCTCCTGGCGGTACAATATAATTTTAGCGAATTATTTTTTAATTAGAAAACTGTTTTTATNTTAGCGAATTATTTTTTAATTCGAAAACTGTTTTTATTGTACATACAATTGTTCTCGTTGAGGTTCCGCTTTTCCTCGTGATTCCTCCATAATCGTCATCGTTGATGCCACTGGAAGGTAAAAAAATGATTATTATCTTTGATTTAAAAGCCGACGAACTCGTAGAATATAAATGTGAGACAGTTCCGTCAGATAAAAAGTCAAATTTCATAGTTTCTATATGATTGATTACCTTAGAACATTAAGAGTTTGTGAAACAAAAAAATTTAACTAACTAACCCACCAGAAAACATTAAATAGCTTTCATTGAAAAATTTGGCACTAGTTTCTTATAGAAATCTAGGTTTATCATTCACAGAAATGTTTCTGAATTGAAAAAAAAAAAAAAAGAGATTAAAAATATTTCGGCCTTAATTTTTTAAGCATACCTTGAAATTAATTCGAGAGACCATTTAACTTCCCTCTTTTTGGGAGTTCTAAAAACAGAAAAATAGTGATTGTTAAACTTTATTTTACAAAACATAATTTTTTTGTGGGATGTTAGTAACATTATTTATAACGTGTACAATTTAATTAAAAATTGTCTGGCACAGATATTAAATAATGACTACCTTTGTGCATCCCAGGACCAGAAAGGTGTTGTGTTCATTTTGCGAGGACACTGAACCGGCGATGATTCAGGATTTATTTCAGTTAAGGAGTGCTGAGTCTGTGAGAGGTTGGATCTAATGCCACTGGAATTAGAGACGTTGATCCCTACTGCTCGCAATGGTTTGACGTTAGTCCCGTCCCGTAGGTTAAACCATAACTTAATGTGTCGTGAATGATTCCGTCTANGACAGAAATGTTACAACGATGTGAATAATGGAAAGCGTGTAGAGTTTTCCTAGAAACAACTTAAAAAATTTGGATACAGGTGGAAAATGTTAACCCATAAAGACTAAATATATGAACAGTGTTTTCACGCAGTTTGTTTTAGATATCATATGTCTTATTTGATGGTAAAACATTGCGTGATGATGAACACGAGACATCGGAAAATATCAAATTATTTTACATTTTTTTACGATTATACAGTATTTTACATCGTGGATTGAATTATATAATTTTAATAAGTATTTATAAACATCGGCTGCCTAGTGGCATGTATGCCCATCAAGGTTTCTATGCCACCTTATTCTAACTTACTTCTTAAACATCAGGCAGTTCCTTCTCGAAATAGGATTTGAATTCTTGATATCCAGATTGGTGACCATACATTACGAACCGTTCACCATATCCACGGAGCACAAACTAACGGCATAAATGCTTTGTTGTATAGGTGATCTGTTACTAGTGATACATGGTAACTAGCGAACTGACCCGGCTTCGCCCGGGTACAATTGAGTTTTACAGTGATACACTAATAAATAAATTCGGAAAAGACAATTCATTTATGTGAAAACAGAATAATTATAAAATCCTACTATGTTGGCCTAGGTTTTTAACTGATTACGGCAATCGAAAAGGAAGGAAATATTTTTTACCCGATAGCCAAGAAAGAGGGTATTGTTTTTGGAGTGTATCTGTGCAACTATCGCGTAGTTACCACACTTACGCTTTACAGCGTCGATGTATGAAAATCAAAACGTGAGTTTCATCAATTTGTAGCTTTAGAAATGTGTACCTACGTACCCTCTTTTTGCGCTTGGCTGAGGGATCTTAATAGATCACCAAAGTTAAGCAACGTTCCCAGCGGCACACATTTGGATGGGTGACCGTTTAGTGGCTTAACATCTGAGCACTTCCGAGCTTCGGAGGGCACGTTAAATATTCGGTCCTGGTTGTTATCGATTGATAGCAGTCGTTTAGACATTTCAGGGGTCCATTGGCGGTCTGATAAACTCTGACACCAGACGAATAAAGTATTTCGGTCACGTTCCCAGCCGTTGCAGAATTACGTTTTGTTGTTATTCCACATGATCCGTAAAATTTACCGTTATAAAAAGTATCCTATGTCCTATAGCAGGACCCAAAGTACTTATTTACCAAATTTTATAAAAATCCGTTCAGCCGTTATGGAGCTGAGTGGTAACAAACACACACACACAGACTTTCGCATTTATAATATTAGTAGTATTTCCAGTGAAAATTCATTAAAAACGCGTCTTCGATCTGCACCTAAAGATTAATTTTTGTTTGTAACGTCATGTATAATTTTTTTGCAACCAAACAATGTAACAACTGAAATAATTGTTATGCGTTAAACCATTTTTTCCTTGAAACTCGCACACTTATACACAAGTGGAGATATAAAACACAAACACATACAGAGATAATATAACAACAGACAAGAAAAAAAACAGGTGATCTATAAACAAGGATGTGTGATTAAAAATAAATTATTCTAAACGTTTGCAGAAAAAATGCCATTTTAATAGTAGAAATTCATTCATATTTTACTTGTCTTATGTTGTTCGACAAAATATGTCTAATTTTAATTTGTAAACAACGTGCGAAGTGCGGAACCAGTCTTGGGGTAATATTATAGAAATAGTGTATACAGGGCGGATGTAAACTGCACGTCGGACCACCGGGTGGATCTTGTACGGCCTTGGACATTCTTTTAAATGTAATACGTAGGCAGGACTTAACGTTCTGTAATTAGTGTTCAGAGCAAGTTGACCAGAAAAGCATGAACGGGGAAGGAATAGGCCATCGCAGCAAGGAACCATCCCAGATTCCCCTGGGGTGATTTCGAGAATCCGGGGGAAACCGAAATCAAGATGGCTGGACCGGGTTTCGAACACCTGTCCTCCCGAATGCGAGTCCAAAGGTCTACCACAGCGCCACTACGCTCGGTTTTTAAATCTAATAAATCCGTGTTTGGCAGTGCCGCGTCTCACAGCTACGAGATACCTAAGGAATTGCACAATAGTGTCTGCATGCAGGCCAACTCTGTAAATGAATACTCCGGTGATGTGCGCTTCTCAGTTGGACAAACAGCGCACGCCGTTTGATCGAAACAGGTCTCTGGCAGCGTTGCGTGACTTATGTGATCACAGAACGAGCGAATTCACCAAAAACGAATTGGCCGATTTACACAGAAGAAGACTGTATAAACAAGCAACTTCTAGTAGTCCCACTTCCCTGGCGTGTTTTCATGTTGGCTTAAGGTGATGTCATGAAATATTCCACGCCTCATACTATTCAAATTCGGCAGTACTGACTGTGGGTTCTTTAAATTAAAATAAATTTCTCAGTACACTCTGACAAATCCCCGGCATTTCATGATGTAGTTTACGTCGCCGTGTACGTACCGAACAACTTTATTGAGATTTATTTGTTGCATCACTTACTTGTTATTTTTCTTCATCGTATCATCTTCCCGAAAACTTCATAAAATTAACCGAAGAAGAAAACGCCACCACAGTTAAACGTGTGGATCACGCACGTGTTGTAAGGTACCATAAAATATTTCTAGAGTTCGAGAAGAGTTATCGGCTTACGAAGACAGCCGAAGAAAGACTTCGATATATTTCTGACGTGTAGGGAAAAGGCACATTTCACAGGAGGGCTAAGCTTGCACGGAGTTTTCACAACCCCTTCCACATAAAATAGAAATCTTTCTTCCCGCCTTCGGGTAATATTTCAAATACACGCAGCCCGCCTGTGAAGCAACTGGCGAATACATGTTTTTTTTTCCTCAGTAGGAGCTCGGTGATACACACAAAATCTTACCCTTTCGTGCACGTCTAATTCTTGCCTTCCTTTCTCCTGGCGGTACAATATAATTTTAGCGAATTATTTTTTAATTCGAAAACTGTTTTTATTGTACATACAATTGTTCTCGTTGAGGTTCCGCTTTTCCTCGTGATTCCTCCATAATCGTCATCGTTGATGCCACTGGAAGGTAAAAAAATGATTATTATCTTTGATTTAAAAGCCGACGAACTCGTAGAATATAAATGTGAGAGTTCCGTCAGATAAAAAGTCAAATTTCATAGTTTCTATATGATTGATTACCTTAGAACATTAAGAGTTTGTGAAACAAAAAAATTTAACTAACTAACCCACCAGAAAACATTAAATAGCTTTCATTGAAAAATTTGGCACTAGTTTCTTATAGAAATCTAGGTTTATCATTCACAGAAATGTTTCTGAATTGAAAAAAAAAAAAAAAGAGATTAAAAATATTTCGGCCTTAATTTTTTAAGCATACCTTGAAATTAATTCGAGAGACCATTTAACTTCCCTCTTTTTGGGAGTTCTAAAAACAGAAAAATTGTGATTGTTGAACTTTATTTTACAAAACATAATTTTTTTGTGGGATGCTAGTAACATTACTTATAACGTGTACAATTTAATTTAAAATTGTCTGGCACAGATATTAAATAATGACTACCTTTGTGCATCCCAGGACCAGAAAGGTGTCGTGTTCATTTTGCGAGGACACTGAACCGGCGATGATTCAGGATTTATTTCAGTTAAGGAGTGCTGAGTCTGTGAGAGGTTGGATCTAATGCCACTGGAATTAGAGACGTTGCTCGCAATGGTTTGACGTTAGTCCCGTCCCGTAGGTTAAACCATAACTTAATGTGTCGTGAATGATTCCGTCTANTGCTCGCAATGGTTTGACGTTAGTCCCGTCCCGTAGGTTAAACCATAACTTAATGTGTCGTGAATGATTCCGTCTAGGCGACTTGGATGAAACGCCAGCATGTAATGAGTAGGTTTCCGTGTTCGATTTCCGGGTAAAGCATGGATGAGTATTCTGTTTTTAGCTCTAACATTAGCGTCAGTTTTGTTTATAAGCTACATCCGACCAGCAATTCACTACGGAGCGGGGTTTGAATATACAACCACCATATTTAAATAGAAAAATCTACAATGCTTTCTAAATTCATCTCTCAGATTTAGGCCAAGTTATTTAATAGTTTCTTTGATCATCTTCACTGAAGTCGAGAACGCCACGTCCTCTCACGGCAACATACGCACAACTGGCTTTGTTTCGCATTTAAATGGACGCAATTGGAAAGCGGTCTGTTTAAATGCCATTACTTAAACGGAATAATACTTTCACAATATTATCATCGCAGACGGAAATCGAGTTATGCTACAATCGACCGTCGGCCAGTTGTTTGATTTGCTCTACAATCTTCTTTGGTTGGAGTGTTTTGTAACCGTTGTAATTTATGGTGGTGCGCGTATATAGACATAGAACATCAGTAGCGTGTAAAGCAATACGATTAACGATAATTTACATTATGAACAACGATGTTCATAAAATTAGAAGACACCATAAAAATAGCTAATTATTATTATTTTACTTTCACGTCTCCACGACGATATGTATCTCATAAAAATATGTTTACGAAGCAGCTTTTTTGTGCCCCGCTTCTAGCAGTACCGATTTACTCTAGGTTACTCAGGCCACGCGATATCACACTGAAGTAAAATGTAAGTAACATACTTACATCTTTTCAGACTGTTAAAGAAGTAGGCCGAGCCAAAAGAACGAACATTCGGCACCGATGAGGACGCAAAGGATGCTGTTGAGAACTGGTTCATAGCGCAAAAGAGGTTTTTTAAAAGGGGATGCCTGTCTGNGATGAGGACGCAAAGGATGCTGTTGAGAACTGGTTCATAGCGCAAAAGAGGTTTTTTAAAAGGGGATGCCTGTCTGAACGTTGTGGGTGACTTATTTTGACAAATATGGTATGCAGCAAGCCTAATTAAATACTACAGTTTCTGTTTGCTTGTGTCTCGTCTTTCCTGTCTTTACCGTCCAGTGGCTACAGATTTCGAACGTTATTAGAACACGCCTCACATTTTACGCTACTCGTCAGTACGATCTCCTGCTGANGATGAGGACGCAAAGGATGCTGTTGAGAACTGGTTCATAGCGCAAAAGAGGTTTTTTAAAAGGGGATGCCTGTCTAAACGTTGTGGGTGACTTATTTTGACAAATATGGTATGCAGCAAGCCTAATTAAATACTACAGTTTCTGTTTGCTTGTGTCTCGTCTTTCCTGTCTTTACCGTGCAGTGGCTACAGATTTCGAACGTTATTAGAACACGCCTCACATTTTACGCTACTCGTCAGTACGATCTCCTGCTGANCAGTGGCTACAGATTTCGAACGTTATTAGAACACGCCTCACATTTTACGCTACTCGTCAGTACGATCTCCTGCTGAACGCTTGCAGACAGATAACGTTCTATAAAATAAAAACACAAGTGCATCGACACACTCCCAAGACTATTTTATTTGTACAGCGCAGAAACGCGGACGCACCTGCTACAAAAATGTGGGAAACCATCCGACAGATAAAAAGCATACCTAGGAAGCTAATCATTGATTACAAGAAGTGTTAGACCGTATCACGTGTGGCTGGTTGAACTCCCCAGCAGTTGGCAGCTGTGCAGTCAGATATAAAGATGACCTACATACATAACTGTCAATTGCATACATTCGTCGAGTGCGATGTCTGCTCCGTGAGGATTCGTGCACTCGGGTACACGCTACATATCTCCGGCTAAGGACCGCCACCAGCGACTACGCATTGTAAAACAAATATTCAGCAACGTTCTAGGGGAAGACTTGCGTTAAGGTGGCCGCCTGGTTGAAGGAATTTTGCACGTCTGAGGCCTAAAAGCGTGGGAGCACTAGAGGCGACCGAGGCATGCGCATCAACTCTCTTATCGCCTCTACGCGCAAAGCACTGAACTGGCGTGCAGTCTTGCCGTCGATAACCAGCCTCTACGAAATTTTCAGCGGAAACCCATTTTATGACGTAATAAAAAAAAATTAATGTTTTATGCACGTCCCTATTCCTTTTTTAATGTTTAGTACCGGAATGTTCATACCTACAAGTGACAGTGAAAACACCCGTTTCAGCCATATTCACTATCACAATAACATGCTTTAGGGAGAAATGGATGAACTGGAAAACGTATAGAGACGCGTAACGTTTTGTAAATGCTATTCGTAAGCAGACCTCACTTAGACCCGTTGCACGGTTTTTTAATAAAACGTTTTCTGCTGGAGCTCTGCACACCATTCTGCGGTCTACCCAGGCGGCCACCTTAATTAATAGATATTACAACTTTTGATGCAGCTAGCAATTTTCGTGTAGAATGACGTCAAATGAAAGAAGTTTTAGAAATTATAGCAACAGACTGGCCTAAAAATTACTGATAGATATAGGATGTATCGAAATTCGACCGACAAACTTCAACTGCAGGTTAATCGCGAAAAAATAAGTCGAAAACATATATATACGACATGTGGTCTAATGCTAATCCTAAGGGCGGTACACATCTTTGAAGTTGGACCTGAAACACCACTTTATAGAAAATATTGGAGAAAATATTTAAGATGGAATACTGAGTGTCTCGATAATGGGTTACTGATACTGGTCTGCATACACCAACATTACTTATCGCTGTCATCAAATTATTTCATGTAAATAATTAACCTTTATTTGGAACTAACCTCCATGATGCGGTAGCACATTTTGGATTTGAAAGATGGATTATTAATCAGCATATCACAATTAACGAAAAAGTTCGCCTTTTGTACATACTCTAACATTCACCGTTTTCGAGTAATTTGTATTTTAATTTCAAAATAATACCAATACCTGTTAGGTGGGCAACCCGCACAACACTCAATAACACACTGTTTTGGCTATCAAAAGGGGGGGGGGGAGAGATACCAGGCAGGTGTACGTAACAGTGGCACTGTATGTAATAAACTAGTACTTCAGGTCCAATTTCAAAAATGTATACCACCCTTAGAATTCGCATTAGACCATAGGCCGTAAATGTGTTTCCAACTTATTTTTCCATGATTAACTTGCAGCCGAATTCTGTCGGTCGAATTTAGATACATCCTGTACATTCCTCCTGGAATAATTCTTTGCACGGACGTATTCCTTACACATCAGTCGAGTTATATAATAATATCACACAGTGTCAAAAATTACTTGGCCCACTAAACTTATTAGATTATGGCTTATGAATACTGTAATGTATTTTTAGCTGTGTAATAATTTATCTAAAATAATTTCTAATTTTTTGTAAAATATCATTAATTCTTTGAGCGAGCATATTTGAATCGTATACAAACATACTAATAAGTACATTTTTTTTTGTTTGGGAAGGGGTTGTGGCCGTGGGGGGGGGGGATGTTGATTAGGCAGAGTGGTATGAAACCTATTCGGGAGTACTGTGATAGTATTTAGCAATTTCGTGACCCAAAACATACTTCACCTTCTTCATCATTGTTGCTAATCCTTAAAGGATTCGTTAAATCATCATCGCTAAGTTCGTATAATTGAAGCGAATTTGTTTCAAAGCTGTTTAAAGTTACTTTATTTGCAATATCATTTAAGAAGTTATACTTCTTTTGGCGCGTTGAGGGTAAAAGTTTAGTGTGCAACGGAAGTTGCGCGCGCACAATGTAACGAAATTCGACAGTGAACGTGGTAGGGGTATGACCCAACGCGCATGCGCGTATAGTCTAGCTATATACAAACGCAAGGTACACAACATACCATGAGGATATATTTCAAACCCGACAGAAATAAGTTCATGTAATAAGCAAATTGAAAAAAACATGTAATTTATATAGTTGGAATTCAATTATCATATGGGACAAGATCTGAATTAATATAAGCGTGAAATGGTAACATACGTAATACAATTTTATTTTAGTCATGCCAAAGAAGTATAACTTTTAACGCGCGTACATAAGTACACGCACCCGTTTTATTTCAGTACAACATTTGTAATACCAAATGTATTCTGACGATACTCATTTTAGTCAGTGGATCACGTTTTAAAGGGTTTCTCGAACTCGTTTGTTTTCAGGACAAGTGTGTCTAAAATCAACCAACTGTCACATACGAATTAGAGGTTGGGACTGTTAGTATCACAATTTATTTAATTTATGAATAAGTATTTTGTTGAACCAAGCAATGAAACGCATTACGCGGGAACCCTTATTTTGGCACATTTTGATTTTGACGTCAACAACATCAGGGTGAGAAACACGAGACGACGATTTAGAAGCGAGCCTTTTCAATAATTTAAACGCTCTGACCTTCGACGACGCTACATCTCGAAGTCGGGCTCCATGGCCACGCGCCATCAATGGCTCTTTAGGAAAGAAGATAGCCAGATCGGTCTCATGGGGCAGTCCCGTCTTAAAAAGCTTGACAAAAGAACACCTGAGATGTTTTACGACGTCGAATTCATTAATACTTCAGCGCACTTTCGGAAAGTCATCAAAGATTCCGGGTACTGGTTTGTCGAATACACCTTCTGAAAAACTTGTCCATTTTAGAAAAAATACCTTAATTTATTTACAGACGTAAAACAATTCAAACTATGTTTTGCTACTCTTAACTACCTGGAGATTATTTTATTAATACGCAAACTAAAGGTGTTTTTAATAAATGGCTCTATTTGCTGGTTTTTACTTCAGATGGTATCGACTGCAATAGGCTGTCCGCGGTTAACTGAGCTCTTTGGATCTATTTTCCTGCTCAGTTTGTATTCTTCCGCTACATGTAAAATACATATTGCCATGGACCCGATCGCTATATTCATGCTTTAAATATTCTTAGGAACATAAATTTGTTACTAATTCGCAATTCATACTTTTATGTGCTAAAAACAAGCAAATATAATTTAATATACTTATTTATGACTCTTGAATATGGTTTCTGAGGTGAGGTTTGTTACGTATTTAACTTTCTAAAAATTTCAAAATTAGCTTGATTGATAAACTATTATTAGTGTCACGAAGACCTTGGCAATATTAATTTTATATATGGCGTGAGGTTACACAGTGACCTGAAAGAACAAACTAAGCACGATTTCAAAAGTGCTTAATTAACCATGGTCAGCATATAATATGATGTTTTACTTCTTGGCGTATTTTATTTCAAGGTATTCATTTTGTTTTTATTTTGCGCTCTTTATAAACCGTAATCCCCGCACGTCTATATACGATTCACCATTAGAAGTTAGTTTATATGGCAGTCACCATATTGAGGGATTGAGACTCAACAAACTTTTAAAGCAGCTACTCTCCTGATAAATTGTACGCGTTAATTATAACAGGATAAATTGCAGTTTTTTTTTGTAATTCGATTACTTATTTAATAAGACATAATGTAACAAAAATATTATCAAATAGCTTTCGAAAATGCAGTGAGCTGCTAAAAACGTCGCAAAAAAAAGTAGGCTAATTTTTAAACGTAACTATATAGATTTCAAGAACTGAACAAAGGACACTAGGAACGAAAAAATAATTACAAGTAGTCAACTTTAGTCAACAAGTTCGGCTATTTTTGCTTTCGTTCATATTTTGTTTTCACATAAATTTTCGGAGAGAACATACTGCAACTGTTAGAAAGACAGCAAAATAAAATGAAGTCCTTTGTCTTTTTTATGAGTTGTTAATATTTTTCTAACGGGATTCAAATCAGGAAATAAGTTTTGTACAGACAAAATGCTTACATGTTATTGTGCAATGTAGTATATTACTTTATAGCACATTATTTTAAGCACAGACGCATTAAAAAAATCGCTGCATGGCAGGCGCGAGCTCCGAACTCGTACATTGTAACTCCGCCGGATGCAAATGAAGGGGATTCGCTTTATCAGGGGCGCACGTGACAACCTTTGAACATCTGAAAGCCAATTTCATACCGAATTCGTTAGAGCGGGCCGCAAGGGGAATNGGGCGCACGTGACAACCTTTGAACATCTGAAAGCCAATTTCATACCGAATTCGTTAGAGCGGGCCGCAAGGGGAACACCCCCTTCCAACCTCACGCACCCTTCTCACATAATTTATGTATTTCCTTTTCCCACGTCATCCAAGCGGGCCTCTGTTTATATGCGTGCGGCAATAATTCGTGACGACAGCGAACGATGGTTTATCACGTCCTGTGTGAATAGGCCTTTTGTTTCCGGCTTCAGAGGCATAGCTTGTTCGTAGTTTATTGAGCTTTGATACCAACCCTTGAAAAATTCCTTTTGACCGTAACTGCAGCTATTCTAATGTTAACAGTGACTAGGGAATTGAAAATCACGTTGCCTGCGAAAATAAAAGTAATTCCACGTGTTAGGGTTTTATTGGAAAAGTTGCGTAAAAAACGGTGGCTACTGGAACAGGTTTTTTTTTTTTTTTTTTTTAAATCCATTACAAGGAGGCCGCTGTGTTCACGTGGCTACTGCACCGACCTTCCACTACGGTGGTTCTGGTTCGATCCACGGCGAATGCCGAAATATAGTCTATTCACGGTGTCGTCACACTTTTTGAATCGAACATTTGAAAAATCACCTAATGAAAGTTATACAAGGTTGGCTACATGATAAATCAAATAGGCCTATAAGAAGGGTTTTATCCTTCGGTCAATATAAAAAAACCTTCTTTTGTGGTTAAATGCTATTTTCACTTACAGTTTGTCCATATACTGCAATATTTACTCCAAATTCTATATTAATAAAAATAGAGAGAAAAGAGGCATGTTGGTAATGGCTAGTAACGAATAATTCATATATAAAATATTACTTAGTAGAGATTGGTTACGTTATCTGTAAAGCAAAATTTCTTCACTGGTATATTTAGGTTTTCCGGTAACATTGTTGAAAACATATTTCACTGTTATTCCCGACGAAAAAAAAAATAAACATTTTTACACAGTGACTGAGTATGTCACTTTTTTCACTATTAAAACCTAGAGATAATATAGTTTGATGAGATTACATCGCCTTAACGACGAATAGCACGTCGAGTAGTAGCAGCAGCAGTATGTGGACACGCATTATCCTGCAGAAACAGTAAATCACCGTTCTGCCGAAGGAATTGTAGCAGAACGAGTCGAACAAAGTGCTGCGAATATAGCGGGCACTGTTTAACGGACCCCACAAACACCAATGACGAACGGGAATTGTAGCTCATTCCGCCCCGCACCAAGATGCCAGGGGTTGGGCCCGTATGTCGGAAGCTAATACACAGTGAAAAATGAAGCTTACCAGCTCGACGTCTATCACTTGCATGAAGGCAGAACCTGCTCTCACTGCTAAACACAGAAGAGTTGCCATTACGTTCACCAGGCGATCCTTTCATGACACCACAGGAGATGTGCACGACGGTGTTGTGGTGGAAGCCTGGCCAGAGGTACTCGTGCTCGTAGTCTTGATGCAAGAGGACGGTTCCCAATTGTACGCGTGGACACCCCTGGTGCCACATTCACCTTGATCACTGCCGTGGATGCGGTACGGCCTGCCAGTGCTGCCCCAACAATGCGCTGATCTTGATGCGCAATTGTGCTAAGCGGGCGTCCCCAATCTGGTCTACGGGTTTGGCCCTGCCTAACTCACAACACACTACGAATGCTACATGAGCATTGATCAACATGTGCGGCCATCCGTCGATATGACCACCATGCCTCTTGAAGTCCCATGATGCGACTACTCTCAAACGACTGCAAGTGCACAACACGAGCATGTAACTGTCTTGGAGGCATGGCGATAGCTTGACTGCTACACTCGTACGCAACATTCAACCTTTCGGACGCAGGCGATACTGTCTGGTGCGTCGCTGTACACGACGCAACGAAGTGAATGGTACAACGCCATCTGTTGACTGATGTACTTGAAACGTTCACAAATGTAACTACACTCCTCCAGCATTCAAGTTTGCACCCACGTTCACTTGGACATCACTCTTCAGAGTGTTGGAAATTTGGTTTTTCATCAGCGTATATGCAAATAATTATTTCTAGTTTAATTGTATGGATATACAATAATTGTTTTCTCCTTGACGGTTTCTAATATATATATTTACTTCTTCTTTACATGTGATGGAAGGATACGTAATTCGTAGTGATTAGCCCGAAAGTAGATCTTAACAGAGCTTAAAAAAAATCTAAAGCAACCATGAATATACTATAGTGACATTTATGGTAGTAAAAATTTACGATGTCACTTTTTAGATTAAGGATAACAGTTATTACATACACAGTTACGTAAATTAATACATGTGGCATAAGGGTACACATGAAGGAACCTAGGACGGATTTCAAAACTGCTGAGTTGACTGTGAGCTACTTCTGCTGCGTTTTCGAGTGTAATTCTTTGCATTATCCCTGTATTACATTATTATTGAATTACTGCTGCATTTAAATCTTCAGTTTTCCACGGCTAGTTACTAAAGTAATCTCAGAAATCTGTGGCATAACTCCACGGATCCGAAAAATTATAAACGAACCATAACTTTCTATGTTTTCTGTTCACATAAAAGTTTGTACATTATAGCTGAACAAGATACTGAAATAAAAAAAAATTGTTACCCACTGATGTAATTTCGAATTAATTGTCTTCTAGCTTCAAATAAATTATATGGAAATGAAATGAATATACTACACACATTCTCATCCCACACATTTATTGCCACTCGTTTGAACTAACAACGTACTCCCCAAAAGCCAGCCCAAAACGTTTTTGGTAAAAATTATGTAGCCACAATTCTCGTAGAACATGCTACACTCCCAGCGAGGAGTGCAGTCTAACTTTGACCGGCTCACAAACTGGCTCCTTATCGCGGACAGAACGACGATCTGAACGTTTAAAAGGTGGAATTGTACTGTCTCCCAGTGCTAGCAAAAATAACTCCAACATGTGTAGGAGTAAAAACGCCGTTACAAAAGTTGCAACAAAATATTTACACAGTCTTGAACTGAAATGGAACAGTTACTATGCATCAGTGACTTATCACTACGAACCAGTGAAAACTACCCCACTACGCTCATCTGTTTCCACAGTGATTATAATAATGACGGGAGACAGATTTCAACGGTGATTTCCACTGATTATTACTGCTCCAAGTCACTGGTCTACATATAAGTCCACACATTTTCTGCAGATTTAATATGGAGTAGAGAGCACATTATATCTGTGCAGCAACGGACCTCCGTTTACCAAAATGGGACTGCTTTTCTGCTAATTACTATATCAAAACAACGTTAGTGAGATTCAAGGTTAGACCACCGTTTATGTAAATACTTGCTTTGAAAAGTTACTATATTTCATATAATAGAGATTTAATGCAACTATAATATATTAAAGTTATTATAAATATTGTATTAATTTAAAATGATTATTCTGCTTAAAAAAAAACAGTTTACAAATTTATTTGGCATTATTTTGACCACGTATTATTGACCGGCGAGTAAGTTAAGGATATGCGTAGAATATGAAAGTTGGTCTACCTAATTTTATGGTTAAGTTAGTTACTAGCAGGCAGCAGCTCATTAACTTGTCAGTGAGTAGCATTCCTCTGACTGAAATCAGTGGATGTGTCGATAATTATATATACACCTAAAAATTTGCAAAGTGGAGTGGAATGAAAAGATTTGGGAGGTAACTAACATCGGGGTCTTGAGA
Source organism: Clitarchus hookeri (assembly GCA_002778355.1). Lineage (NCBI taxonomy): Eukaryota > Metazoa > Arthropoda > Insecta > Phasmatodea > Phasmatidae > Clitarchus > Clitarchus hookeri. Next base: position 63,672 of record NQII01006560.1, read on the forward strand.
GCTGATGAGGGTAAAGCGAGGTGAGCATGTAGCAGTGCCGGAATGCAAGGGCGAGGGAAACGAGATATCCCCGAGAAAATCAGCTGACAAGTGGCATAGTCCAGCACGATTTACACGTGTGAAAATCCGAGGGGCGACCCCACCGTGAATCGAGCCCGGTTGGCCTTGGTGGGAGGCGAGAGCTCTAGCCATTATGCAACCTTGGCCTCTATAAACTCGTAAACTCGAAGTTACGGCGAACGGAAGAATAATTGTTTGCATGTGGACATATCTTGACTTACTAATCTAGTTGGGGCCTCCCACGTGAATCTAGGTTGTGATACTTAGCAAATAGGCACAGTACACGTGCCACTTCTAGACTCACGGATTCTCTAGTGCGCTATGTTGTTCACCTACCAAGACGTGGCGCGCGCATTATACCTAACTTTTACGACAACCCGGGTAGCATTCAGCAACAGTCATATTTTCACCCGCTTCTGTCACATAATACAACCCTTTCTCCTGGTTTTGGGACCCTGCCTTTTCGCAAATGTGTGTGAAGTTTGGAAACTCTTTTAAAGTTATTGCTTTATAATGTCGTCACTCTGCCAGGATGCCAATCGGCTGACAGCATACTAAATTAAACTTACTCATAAAAATTACGCACATTAATGGCTTTCTCGAGATTCTAACCCATATTCGTTCGAAGATAAGATATCAGCGAAGGAGTTCGCGGGGTGCATAATCACTGTAACGCTTAAGGCTTCGATAAATATAACGAGGTATTGAACGGGTAGGTTTAACGTTTCGTCAACAGCGAGATTGTTAGAGACGGGGAAAGTAGCGACCTGTAGTAAGGAACCATCCCAAAATTCGTTCGAGTGATTTCGGGAAAAAATATGGCAAAACGGAATCAGGATGGCTGGACCGGGAATCGAACCCGGACCCGGGTGCTCCTGGGCGAGAGCCTAGTACTTTACCTCTGTGCCACCTCGGTTGATAGCATTGAACTGGTGAGCAATCCTATTACAGTGTCGTTGGTAACTTTGAACCTTGAAGTTATGATGACATGATTTTATAAATGGAAAGCATGAAGCAATCTTATTCTTAAAATAATTTGATTTACAGCAGTCAGAAAGGCCGTTGTTGCCTGAAATGCGTGTTATTTTCTTCTGTAAAACCTTTGGGGATATATATATATATTTTTTTTTGGAATTTCGTATAAGAAAGAAAGGTGTGTTTTAAAAAACACACTATCGCAGTTCAAGAGCCAGGTAGGCGAACTATTTTACTCGGCTACACGGGATTGGTCTAATCACGTACAACGTTATTTCTATATTACCCATCATGCTCTAAATCCTCCAGCGAACTCCACATTGACGACAGTTAAATAAAACGATTAAAACCAATGTACAACAGTCTGTATTACTATTCACGTTTGCCTCCGTATCCCTCGCTCTCGGGTTAGCTGTTACTACGTCCAAAAATCGTTTTAACGGAGATTGCCTTTTTGGAGAACTAGCCATTTAATAAGGCGTTACTATGTTTCATTGTGTATGTAAGACACGCCTTCCCCAAATATGATAATCAAGCAGAATAAGCAATTTATCCCCAAGCACATGCAATTACTAAACCCAACTACTGGTTAGTGCAGGAAGTATACTGCAGAAATGTTAATAAATGAGTGATCCGAAGAGGGTGGGTGGGTGGTGTATATAGGAGGTGGGTTTGACTCTCTTGCTAGTTGATTGGTAGGGCTCTTATGGCGCCTACACCATTTGTTATGAGCACTGTAAAAATCTAGCGTTTTACATTTAATATTTCTGAAACACTCACTGAGTTAGTTGTTACTTCCACTAAATTATTTAAATCACCACTCAGTAATTTACACGATACACGCCTGTTTATATACATTTGTAAATCCAGACTTGCTTGAAATGGGTGGAACGTAAATCGACGTGACAACCGACCAGCAAAGACCTGTCGATACGAGAAAATGTAGGGCATTTTGGTTTACGATACATATTCCCAGAGCTTTCCTGGAGCTATGCACGGTTTTTTCCGGTATAAGGGTGCATAATTTGATTAATTTACTTTTAATTAAACAAGAACACTCAAATATGATTTAAAAAAAAATGACGTTTCATCGTGCACTCTGTCTTAACTTAAATGACTCGTAGTGGCACGCATGCTTAGCATATTTTAAGTCAGTTCCATTTTCAATTTGGCGAACGCTCGGATGTAAGATAATTGTATCTACGTTTTGCCTTATCTACTTATGGTGGCTGGGCTCGGAATTCCCGGCAGGAACGCCAAACTTTATTAGGGACGTTTCCCCAACTCACATCGTGCGGATTTTTAGCTAAGAGTACTCCATTTCCTCCCCAGTCTTCGCCCCTCTTTACCATCTCACGCCTTACACAAATCATTCGTTCTCCAGGCCAGATCCACCTTATACAGTAGTACCAGATGCACCAGACTTCTGGCACATGTACCAGAATTTAAACATTCTTTCCCCAGGTACCAGGACTTTTGGCCATGGTACGCAAAAATTACAACAATCACTGCCTTGACACAAAACTAAATAAATTTCACGAAATGTAGTAAAATGTTTACTGCAATAACAACGTACTATTATTAGTATCAAATTTAACAGCTCTCAAATCCGGCATCTGAATCTACGTTGACTTCAAGAAATAAAAGAGTTCATTAGCAGAATATATGTGTAAGTTTTCCACTTGAAGTTGTTATATTTCAGGAGCGTTTGAATTAATGGAAAGTGTTTTTTTTTATCCAATATAGTACTTTGAAGAAAAGGAAAGTGTATTATAAAAAAAATACCCGATAAAGCATTTACACTGGGCCTTATACCAAAATCTCACCTTCCCCATCTGACAACACTGATCTCTGATCTCGTCCCATGTACGTTAACCCTGTCTGAGGTAGGAGCATAATACAGATGTGGGTTCACACCTGGAACGCGAGATGAAGAACCGTAGGACGTTGCACTCCGATAAAAACTTTGTGCACAGGGTTTTACAAGCCCGCTCGTTACGCCGTAGCCTCCCATCAACGGGGATTGCGGGCTGCCTGGGTAGCAGGAGCAGGGGCCTGCGCTGGGTTTTAAATTACCGGCCCTTTAAAACTGAAGCGGGTTGGTTGATACGGGGGGAGGGAGGGGGCGACGTTGCGCTGACTAGCCAGCAAAATCAGTAAATTGTATTTTCCTGGCGGCGTGGCGCTGAGGAACATAAACCAGCCGCACTCACGCGCGACGCGAGACGTCGGGGGTGACGAGGAGTAGAAGAGGTTTGATGTTTAGGGGGGTGGGGGTGAGGAGATGAATGTCACGTTGCGTGTGGGACGGGGCGAAGAGAGAACAGATCGGGTCATTGTGATCGGCCAGCAATCAGACCAATCTGTATGCGAAGTAGAAAAAGGTTTTCTGCGTGTCAGTGAAAAAAATAATCCGCCGCGGATTAAAAAAAAGCGCAGGACGCGTGTAAAATGGATGCTCGGCTGTAAAAAATAACTGGCTGAAAACTTGTGTCGGCCGCATGAGTCGAGTGTGACACTGCGCTTACTATGATAGCACCGTGAGAAGGTGGCGGCTGCTCATCCCTGGATTAAATGTTTTGGTTTTTTCGCTGTGTTGTTATTTACAAATTGACTAAAGATGAGGTGACCTTCTGATTACAGGGGTTTCTACCTGTTTGTTAATGCGGCTCCTTAGCGATCACAGACACAGTTGACTGTTTGAAGTGAGAGTTGAGAGATTTTGGTTGGCGCTTAACGGGCGAGGTCTTGAGAACCAATGGTTATGAAGTCAAGTAAAGGTGGAGTCGTGGCGGAATGCAACGGTAGGGAAACAGGAGAGCCCCGAGAAAACACGCTCGCGAACAGCAATGTCCACCACACATTTCCCCCATACAAAAATCCTGGCGACCCCGCTGGGAATCGAGCCCGGTTTGCGCCAGTGGGAGGCGAATAGTCTGACCACTACACCACCGTGGCCCACATCCACCTCTTTACGGCTAACAACAACAGTTACGGTGACGGATTACGCTTACATATCTCGAGTACAAAATACAACTAATAATAATGTTCTTTGTTAATGGGTTGTAGCCATGTCTGTTGTATTTCGTACCGACTTTTTTGAAAGACGTCGCGGCCTCAATCAGGATAAATAGCAGCAGCAGTATCTCTACTTACTGAGGATGTGAAGATGGAAGCTGCAAAGTCTTCCCAATCGTAGAATCGGCACAAAATACGCCAGTTACGCGGCTGCAATCCAGAAGCCAAGAACATTTAGTCAACGAATGCAAAAAAGGCTGCGAACTTTACAATTAATCAGCTCCGGACCACGATATTACAAAGTCTATACTAGCACAGAATCTTAACCGACGTACCACATTTAACCACTGTGTGCTCTTAAAAACCATATTGCATGCTTATATACCATATTAGCGTAAATGTCGTCAATCTGAAAAATCTGGGAAACGGTAGCAGCAGAAGTCTTGAAAAATCAATATTAGGTACATCTTTTTTGAATATTTACTCTATCATTTTACTTCCAAATATTTTCTTCTGTCCCACTAAAAACTAAATTAACACAGTCATTTTTGACTGCACATAAATCAGTCACGCTAATTAGAATGTTAATTGTAGACGGTTGTAGACAAGCTTACGAATTTCATAAACTAAGGCACTCTTAGATTCCAGAACAACACACATTTTCTTAAGTCAAAAGAACATAAAATAGGACTATAAAATTTACTAAAGTAGTTGGTCTCTTGATATATAACGCTGACATCATAGTGATTATAGTCTTTTCTCGGGCAGTAGCAGTAAAGGACGTATATCGCAATCTTCATGTCTTTCGTCGGGGAGAGGTTTTTCAGAGTTGCTTTACTCGTAGAACGGCGTCCAGAAATTTTAATCAACCTTATGGAATTGAATTTGAAGAGCCATGGATTTCTCAAGACCGGATCCTTTATCTTCTCGCAGGAAATAGGTGAAAATTGACTTATAAATTCTTCATAATTCCTATAAAGTTATTCGTAAGTACTATTCAGTGTGCTTCCAATCCACGGAACAACAAAAGGTTTCAACTGTAGTGTTGACTATGTTACAAGCAAATATAACACCAAGTTAAAACAAAGAGAAAGAAGGAAAAAAAAAAAAAACACAAACAGTCAATAATCTACACCAATGTTCTTCAACGCACGGCTCGCTGCCGCTGAGCGATTTCTTGTGGCCCGTGGACAATTTTCCAGCGATCATTATTCCTGTACAAAACCTCTACCATGTCAGTGGTGGACTGTAAACATAAATGAACAAAGCTAAGACCTTCTTGGACTATAAATATAAACTTGATCTTATTGCAGTATCGTCTTCTTGCCACATACACGAAAACAATCCTGACNCTCTACCATGTCAGTGGTGGACTGTAAGCATAAATGAACAAAGCTAAGACCTTCTTGGACTATAAATATAAACTTGTACTTATTGCAGTATCGTCTTCTTGCCACATATACGAAAACAATCCTCNACACGAAAACAATCCTGACCCCGCCCCCTTACTCAGACGACGAAACACATTTTCTATATTTTTATGTTTCTTACCAAAAGAAGACGTCTCACTTAATTAAAAAACATTTCAAAAGCCAGTTGTCTTACATATTTACTATTATTTTTACATTTTAAAAAATAATGTCATTTTGTTTTTTAAACGAAATCTTATTATGTGCATGTGCACAAATGTATTTAAAAATTTGAAAAAATGTTTGTTGCCAGTTCTAAAATAATGATTTATTTAAAACACGTTTTATTTATAAATTATGTAGTTTCTTTTACAATGGTTTCTGTTTTTATTATTAGTAGATACAATATTCGCGAGAGGAGAAGTTACTATTGGATTATGGCGATATGTAAAGTGCAACATTTTAGCTAGGAAACAATTAATCCTTTAATCAAAAACGTTGAAAAGCTCTGATGTACACAGTAGTTGACGCCACATTTGCTGTGTTCCATTTATTTCCTCACAGTTATAGTGTTTCCTACTAGCCATCATTTTTCATAACGGAGGAAACTCAACAGGCGACATTCAGAAAAGTTATATCAATTTTAGTGTATAAATTGTAGTGGAAGTATTGATTTCCAGCAACGAGGCACCTTATAATATGTTTATGTATTCCAAAAAGCCTAATTGATGAAGTGAAAAATCATTATGGAATATAATTACATTTGTGGAATTCACTTATAAATATCCATATGTAGAATGAAGCACTGACAAGGAAAATTAACATATTTCGACATAATTTCTGACGCAGTGTTGTAATTTCCATATAGGCCCGGAAATATATAACTGACGTAATTACTGTAATAGGATGAAAGCGCTTGAATAAAACAGGCCGAGATTAATTCCCGTCTCTTAATTAACTCGCTAGGAACGACGGGGATCAGGAACGTATTATATTGTTTAAAACAGCACCACCCTTCTCTACCCCCCTCTCCATAATGTCAGATCTTTTACGATGGCACCATTCCTCGTTTCGTGTACAAGCAGGCATAATCCGACGATGTCCACGAACTTTCTACTCCGTTACTACGAGAGCAAAATATAAACAAGGAAAGTTGCGTGCTGCAAAGTATAGTCATCGTGACGACGCTTGGATGATGGATAAATAAGTATGTCCGTCAGGTCTTAAGCGCATCCAAGTATATAAAATTATCCATTTTTTTGCATAATTCATCTATTTTCGTTGTGATATGGAATAATAGCTTGAAAAAAGTAGGACAAGTGAGGAAAATGACTTTTCAAAAATTAATTAATCGAGCTATGGGATATTTTAATGTCCCTCTTATTCTGCGAAAACCTCAAAATTTTAACAAAAATAATAAGGTAGCATACAGTTCCAAATATTTTTTCATTTTATTAGAACGTAATAAATAATATTTCTTGGTAATTTTTTATGTGATTCACCATTATTTCAAGGTTTTTTTTTACAATGTTTTCCTATGACCTTACATGTTACAAATAAAAGTTCTGTAAATGATGAAGAAACAGATTTTATGCTACGTGGTTGGCAATAAATAATCGTCAGTGATCCCAAATCCGGCCAGCAAATGAGACCTAGGGGTGCCAAATATTTCTCCTTATATGCCTCTTGGAGCTGACAATGTCGGAGCAGCACCGGGCCCTGCTCTCAGTAATTCGCGGCGTTCGCGACGAGCAACTCGCATCCACCCTTCCACTTTGCCTATCTAATTTCCAATTAGATTAACGGGCAATATAGCAAGAAGCCCGCTCAACACGAGAGAAAACGGAGGTAAGGAACAAACAGCGCACCACTTCGGGAGAGTGGAGATAATTGAATTACTTATTCGAATACCCTCGCTCGCTCCCGAGCTAGGGACGCGGGCCCCCAAAAACATCCGGATGTTGCAGCAGTATTGATGATTCAGTTATTGATCCGTTAATTGGTTGAACTGGCATTTGAGAGGCCGTGGGTGATAATTATATTAATTACTTGAGTTCGCTACGTAATTAGTGAGATGGCCTCTGTCCGTGTACTATCGTTCCTTCATTGCTTCACTTCGGCACACTCGTTATCTACTTCTCTCAAATACTCCGATGAAGGATGTGTACTTCTGTTGTATACAGTTTGAATGCGCGTAGTCTATTTGCAATGTAAATGTCACACAGGTTATGTTATATTAGTAATGTGAATATGGAAAATTATTCAACATAATTTATTTCCAGCCAATAAAATGTAATCGTTGAACAGAAAAGAGTTCATGAGCATTGTTTAAGAAAATTCGTTTTCAAGTTATGCAAACTACAGCTTAGTATAACGGTAACAAGCCTGTTAACTGGTAACAACATGTCTCTGTAGACATCGAACGTGTGTAACTGCAAACATTATCGATGAAGCTGATTGGGCATTGCCTGCAAATTCATTTTTTTTGACAGGCTAGTCAAAAATGGAATTTTTTGTAAAGTATTTCGGCTTTGAATATTGTCTTACCCGTTATATACAGCATATTCTTGTTCCCCGAATATTATGGAAAATATTTTTCAATGTAAACGTCATGAAACAAGAAGTTGACTCACATGTCAACATGACAACTAAGGAAGCACTTTACGTGTATCGCAAATTTGATTGGAACTGCTATCGTTTTTGAGTTTTTTTTTTAACCGAGGGAGTGGGAGCAAACATTAAAACTTACAACGCGGAAATAATCGATTTCGAATAGCTATAAAAACTGTGTTTTATGGAGAAAAAGTAATAAAAGTTAAGATACTATGAAACATCATAAGCAGCTCTACATACATACATACATACATACATACATATATATACACTGAAGAGCAAAACATCTGGTATAGGCGTGCGTATGCAAATAACAGATGTACGGAACCAATCAGAGTAACGCTATGCGGTCGGCAGCTAGATCGGTTACTGCCGCTACAATGACAGGTTATCAATATTTAAGTGAGTTTGAACGTGGTGTTATAGTCGGCGCACGAGAGATGGGTCATAGCATCTCCGAGGTAGCGATAACATTTGGATGTTCACGTACGATCATTTCACGAGAGTGCCGTGAATATCGGGAATCCGGTAAAACATCACATATTCGACATCGCTGCGGCCGGAAAAAGATCGTGAAAGAACGGGACAAACGACGACTGACGAGAATCATTAAACGTGACAGATATGCAACCCTTTCTCAAATTGGCGCAGATTAGATTTGTGGCCTGCCCTGCAGGATTCATGGTGTGAATTGCCTCCTGCATACCTTCAGGCATTATTCGAGTCCACGCCACGTCGTCTTGCGGCACTTCTGCGTGCTCAGGGGGCCCTACACGATATTAGGCAGGTGTACCAGTTTTTTTGGCTCTTCAGTGTACATATACACACTATATGTCGCAAAATAGCAGATAATGATAATGTAAGTATACATGTCATTACAACAGTATAAACAAGAAGTATCGCGAGATAGTATGAAAATAGTACATATAATCATCATTTTTCATAAAATCAGTTTGCAGATGGCACTCGTAACTTTATTATAAAATTATTTTATTTTGTTTACATATATGTGAGCTCAGTGACACGTTTACTTTTATCCTTTCAAGACTGAGATTCTCGATCGAGACATCAGTCTTGCAAACGTTCTTCGTTCCTCTTTCTCTGCTCTGTCATCTTGAATATGACATTGATTTCCAGACCTACTGCGAACTGAAGGTGTGATGGTAAAAATAGGGCAGTCTCTTTAAATAGCGTTCTGTTCCTTTTTAAGGTGGCATCTCCCCCTTTAAAGGAGATGACGTATATTTTTTGCTCCTCGCTTTACGGAGGGGGCTAACTGGCTCCAATGAATCCAGCTGCTCGTTAAAACGTAGCATGTCATCTCCCGACAGACTTTCAAACAAAATTCATTAGTACGAATACCGACACTTAAATGGTGCCGAAAAAACTCGCGAACTTTCAATTACCACTTCGATTGCCCAGTTTGTTCAAGTGGTTCTTGTTTCTATAAACACATTGCTATAAATTTTATTTTAAAAGATCGTTCGAAGCTTGGAGGATTAATAAACTGGCGACTTAGTTGATGGGAAAATAAACCGATTTACCAGTGTCCGTAAAAAATACATGATTTCTGCCCCACGCACGAAAATGGCTGAGACTTGAGTATTAAATTTCAAAATTTCTGTATTATGTTTACGTTTTACAACATTTGAAAATTAGTAGCAATTTTATGCTCTTAGATATATCATATAAAGTTATTTATATTTAAAGCATAGAAGGATTTTTTTATGTGATTATCTATTGTAATGCAGAATCTATGGACTTCATTACCAAGATATCTCTCTTATACTGAAAATCTTCATTATGAAACTAGTATGCATGCTTATCTCTTATAACACCTACAATCTCTGGAATAGGCCAAATCGTAAATCTAAGATAAAACATATCGTTAGTGACATGAAGCCATAATATTTGAACTCCGAATTTACAACATACATGACATATATTTTTAATTTTATATGCTCTAGGTGCTCAGTAGTTTTTGGTGTGCTCTTTATATTATTTCAATTAAATTCCTGCGACTTTTTTTAATGTTCATAAAATTAATGTTTTCAGTAGTGTATTTCTTTTATTTTTCTACTAATATTCACTTTTCATTTAAATATAAACTGGTCCTACGTATGTGATTATTTATCAAGTAGAGTTAATTTCCGCCAGTTTAATCTGTTGTGTTGACAATTTTTCTTTTCTTTTAAAGTTGATAATTATGTAGGCCTATGAGTGACTAGAATCACGTTTGTGTTATGAAATTCGTAAATTTTGGTATGAACAAAGAGTTTCCTACGACTGCTTAGTCATCCTCCTTGTATGCCCAACTTTTAAAATACCTACAGTTTGCACAAGAAAATTGCAAAAAATCTGAAATATTATTGCACATTCAGAGATTTAATTCTGTGAAAAGAAAGGTAAGTGCAGTATAGTTGCAATAGACACAGTAAGGAATATTATTAACACTTTACAGGACCACGTTATCAATATTTATTGAAGATCTCAATGATTCACAAACCATCCTTTGTACTTAATAAAAAATTAATAAATAAAAAATTTCTGTTTTATATATTTTAAAAATTATCTTTCTTGCAGCTGACCTTCCGTGGCGTAGTCGTTTGGTGCGCTCTGCTGGTCTGGGGCGCGGAGGTTCTGGTTTCGAATCCTAGGTAAGGCATGGGCGTTAGTTTAAAATAGATAATAAGGTAGATTGTAAGTCGTCCGCTGATAAACCTTCAGGCATAACACCAGGGGACGTTAATAAGCCTTTTCCAATCCAATCCTCTTTCTTGAAAGTATTAATTGTCCTAGAAATTACGGAATGATTTCAAAGCTCACCTCAAGACTTGTGGACGTATTGCCTAGACACAGAATCTTGACTTCCTCACGCCAAGAAATCTAATGCACAACTGCCATTTTGGCATGGTGAACTCACTAGCTCACGCTCTGGCTGTGAGTGTGTGCTGTACGAGCCGCCGCTTGCATTGTAACTTTAAAGCGGGTGTTAGAAGTATATGTGCAACATTCTAATTAGAAATTGTCGATTACTAACGCAATGTATTATCAGGTACTAACGGACAAGGCTCGTTCAGGTGATCTGGTAACAATTTACCGGGTACCATAGGAACGGCAGTTTATGCAGTCATATAGTTGAATTAACTTGTTAATATATTTCATTGTTAAAAAGCTACTAACTCTTTAGCTTATTATTAGCGCTGGAACTTCGCAGAACTACTGATGGGCGGTACATGTTTTCAAGTAATTTAGAAAATCAGACTTAGTTCAATATGCATCATGAAGATATGGATACGCCTTAACAAGCACAGTTATTCAGTAACCATATCAGCTGAGCTCTTATAAACCTGTCGAATTCCGCGGCTGAGCTTGGTGAGCCGTAAATTTTGGACTACAAGATTGCGATTTAGAACATTGGCAAGCCAAGGATGAGTTTAAGTACCTACCCTATTTACAAGTAAATTTTGGTTGATTTAGCACACGAAAAAACTCTTTATACACACCCATTCCGGTAAGTGTAGGTACAAGAATTTACTACGAAAGAGTAATTTATAAGCCCAGTAAAAAGTATTTTTCTTACCTTGGAATGTCCAGTTGAAACAAATTTGATCCATGTCCTTACAAAGATCAAATAGAAAGGTCAACATCCGGGCGAATTCAGGAGTCAGTATTTAGGTTTGGTAGGGTTAGGAGGGAGGGAGGGGGGATTTGTAGTTAATATTAAAATATCTGACATGTTTATATTTTTATGTCTTTACTCTATTTCACCATGTAAATAATGCATAATATTACTACTACAATCTTCGTTAAAATGCGTAATTTAATGCGAATAATAAAACTGAGCTCTTTGGGAAGGGGGAGAGGCGGGTGAACCCCACCCCCCCACCATTTTTTTTGTAACCGCCACTGGTCAACATGCATTATACATCAATATAATAGAAAATTCACCAGAACATACAGCTTACTTAACAGCACAAATTACGCTAGTAAATTCTGCCCATTTACAATTTCGCCAACAAAAAAATCATAAAATAACCTAGAATGCTGCCACCATAAAAAATGTATCCAACCAGTGATATTAAACACTTCGTCGTTTACAAATTAGCTCATTGCTGCAGTGCGAATGCGCACTGCAAAAGCGTGAACTTGTTTTGGAAGCTTCTACAGTGTAAACGACAATGTGATGCATAGAGTAACGACCCGAGCGAGGCCACTATAAAATTCCTGGCTATTATCACGGCAAGTTTCCAAACAATGCGTCGCATAAAAACTTAATTCGACGCTCGCGTTTGCACAATCTTTCCTTATACTATTCATGATTTCATGTAGTGTCGCGTCTGTTAAAAACATAGGTTACTCGGTTTGTTAAATTATTGGCTTAATGCTTCTAGGCGTAATGAATTGAAATGAAACACTGCCATGAAACAGTCAAGCATTCTTTGTGTAAATTTTCTTTATCGTAAATCTGAAATCTCAGGAATGATCATAAATTCTGTCTCACTCTTTTGTACAGTGGGAAATAAAACTTAATATAATACTTTAAAGCCTGCGTGAGAGCAGGAACTGTTCTGCCGTTCTTTTCGTTTCTCCAGACGGGCGGGCTTAACTGATCGATTCGATAAGAGAAACATTTCAGAAGTTTAAATCGGATTCCTCACAATTGCCCATTTATTTTCTGCTATCGTTAAGGAACTGCCAACCTCTCCGGAAGTATAAGATGGAATGGTAAATGTTAAAAGGACGTACATCAGCAACAAAAAATAAATGACAAGAGGCAATTAAAATGCTGTTGTTGATGGAAAATATAACTGTTCTCTGAAAACTCTACTCGTTTTAAGGAGAAAAAAAAAATCCCACGCTGAATTAGAAACTTCAAATTTCCGTGCATTTTACACGAAAAGAAAGTTTTTTTTTTTGAAACATTTGCCTTTTCAAGTAAAGATAATTTAAATTTTATTTATTACAGTTAGTAAAGAGTTGCTTGTCAGAGTTAAATGAAAAGAAGTCTACTTCGTTAATGTTCAGCCTCTAGCAGAAATATTGCAAGTAGTTTGTTTCGTAACTGACAAAGGGTTCTCCAGGGAGTGCCTATGAAACTGCGAAACTGAAACACACACGAGTTTGAAGTATAGTTAGTACCTAATTAAAAGAAATGTAGTGTCGCGTGTCATGCGACTTGCTCTAAGGCGTTACTGGCTGCTGGTTGGGACATCAGTAAATGAAAAAACTACAGTATTTTTCTTTACAGTGTACGGAGGACTGAAGAGTTTAGCTTACACGTCACTGAACCCTCGGCAATCCCCTGAACACCTATGAACGCCCCTTTTTGTTACTTCTTACAAATTTATTGTTTATCCTTCCAACATAGGTAAAAATAAACACTGCTATAGATCTAGAGACTATAGCTTGGGAAATAAGTGATATGTCTTAACGTTAAGAGACGTAGAAAATAAAATAATTTCTTCTTATATTACACACTTTGACACAGTAATAGGTAGATGTTTTAGAATTTTTGAAATTCATTAGGTTATTAGGTTACACTTTAAGCGCGCATACTTTAGTATTACTTTTATATAACTGCACCCCGGTGGTTTAGCAGGCACCGGACGATCTTTAGCAAGTAACAAACTGGGAGAAATATTTTGACTGTATCATGTGCAACAAAGTCGAATGAAAAAAAAACCCCCTCACTAGGGAGAAACTAAGCAGGAGTGTCCAAAAGTGTCCAGTTATTCGCGGGCTAGGTCTACACGCGAGGCGCGAATAATTGAGAAGTGCAAATTTCGGCTGACGTGACAGTCGTTACGGTAAAGGTTGTTCACAGTAAAGTAATCACTTTAGAATTCAACCTTTGAAAAAAAAAAATCACTGCCTTTAACTACATACATGTTACAGTACAACCTGGCACGCATGCTGCCACTTCAGTTGGCAACGAATTGACAAAACATGTTTTAATACTTGATTTTGTAACGAGAGAGAAAAAAAAAGGGGGGGATGCATATTTATGGCTACTTCAGTTAGCGTTTCTTATATTACACATAAGAGCATGTGAATTTGCATATTATTAACATATTTACATTCCTGAAAATTCTACGGGTTTCACTTGAATTACGCATGAATTAAGTGAGACGGTCATACGACAATGTTGATTTACATAGAGTGAAAGGATATGAAATAAAAATACCAATATTAAGAAGAGCAACGGTTATTCTATTCAGGTTGGGAAGCTCAAAGATTATACTAGTTTAGTAGCTAAATTTTTCGCCGCCAGGTATCACCAGTGTTGCATGTGTACCGGATTTTTTTTGCGTTTTGCATGTAAACAAAAGGCAGTTTTCACAAAATAAATAAAGTTTTTTTTTCCTGTTTATATTATGTCAAAAATGTTGCAAGGCATAAACTTTGTTCTTCGCACTAGAGTATGAAAGTAAAAAATAATATGCCCACGTTTATTGTAATATTATGTCGCAAAACTGAATTTAATAAGACGTTTTATTATACATCTACTTTAAATAAATATGCCAATAGAACCTAAACATTCCCTTCGATGACAATTATCTCTATTACATCCTTAAAATTGTAACTTTGTTTTTACTTAAATAAGCGCATTTATGGAAGTTAAGCGCCGAACCCAATTGCACTTTTACCGTTTTCGTTTTTGAACACTGTTGGATGTAATGAATGCATTACAGTTACAATAAAAAATTGGCGTCAGCAGTTATATGTTACAATTTGGAACATACAAAACTTTGTACATACAAATAAACACAATTTCTACATTTACCGCTAGCTGAAAAGTTAGCGCTTCGGAACACCAGCGAACCTTGCGGTGGAAATTTTCCCTATGCCCAACTCACATAAAAGAATCGCGTTTTACTCTCCATGTGAGTAGAATAAATGTTAAGAAGGGCTTTCAAAAATGCTCAATTAACCGTGAGCAGCCTGTGATTAGTTTGGCAATCGCGCAGGCATACAGGCACAAGAGAAAGAGCTACAGCTTGGTCCGGTCGGTCGGCGAAGATAACAGGCGTCCTCGCGAGCGCGGCGAGGGACGGAGGTTTGACCGGACAGACCCTTGGATCGTGCTGAACAGCCCAGTCACCTCAACAATACGAGGCATTACGAGCCCTGATTGTGCGGCATGTGGCTGGAATGGCAGCTTATGACTTTAGTGGCATAGGGCCGGATTGCGCGAGGGTATGAGGGGGGGACAGTGGTAGTGGTANGCATCTCGCCCACGACGGACTCCCGCAACACGATAATCTATGAAATCGTGTGCGCACAAAAGCGCGCGCTATTTGACAGCAGATACGTAACGAACTTCAGCTGTTATTATTTAGTTCGTCCGCTCTGGACTTGATAATGGAGTTTATTAAACTGCTGAATAAACTCTGGAAAAAAAAAAAAAAAAAAAGTAAATTGCTTTTCTCAAATGTATTTTGCCGGTGGACTGATCGATGCGGCTGTATTACATTCTAAACTAACCATTAACACAAAGCCGGCACACGAACCCATTGCTTATATGGGTTTCTAACTCAGAAACTCGCAACAGAAGAAACACATAATTCATTCGCTGACATTTATCAGACTCCTCTGCAAAATAATGTGGACTTTTGGCTGACTTTAACTAGCCTAAAATAATCAATACATGAGAGTCCGATTTATAACATAAGAATTAATTAATTATAACTGAAGCTCATTTTTTGGGCGCTCGCCTCCAGCAAGAATCTATTTCCTTGCGATTATATTATGATCACTTGTATCGAAAGTGTTGTAACGATTGGTCAAATACGTATTACTGCATTCTTAGAATATTTTATTTCCAGTCTCCTAATTATTTTAAATATTAATTCTGTAACCAGAGAGATTTTTTCGCAACGATGTTACATAACACACATATATTTAAATTTATGAGTGTAACTCGTACCGCTAATATGAAAAACTAAAAAGTATGTTTGCTGATCTGAGAATGACTAACAGCTGGAAACTGTAAGTACGCTTGAGTGAAAATCCAGATTACCTTGTTTGTTCTGAGGTGTTTCCTCTTTGACGAGTTTGGACTTAACATCTATTTTTTTCACATATGCATTTAGTTGTTAAAATTTTTCTTTAAGATAGCGATGTCTGTAACTGTGAAAATTTGTGTGCCAATTAATAAATAACTTCAAAAAAGTAACTAACATTTGCACAACAGATCGTGTATTGACGAAGACCAGGGAAAAATTGCTTACGCACATAGGTTTGAAAAAAAAGTTGAGATATTAGCCGTGCTGTAATGTGGTACATGTCTGCTTCTTAGTCACTATAAGAATATTCCTTATTGAGTATTATCGTTATACATGGCTTCCCGTATTACTGAACATAAGCCTTGGGATTTTTGGCTTTCGGAACACTTAAAAAGCCTAGTGCTTGCGGAAACCATCGACAACGTACTGTTACATACTCGCTAGTCTGCATTGCTTTTCTTGCCCGTTCCGGTCGTGCGAGTGAAGGTGTGCGCGAGGGTTAGACTAGTAACCTGAGAGAGCGCGGTGATTTTCAAAGGCATTCCACCGCGCATACCGCGTTCCGCCACGATAAGCAACTCCCGCGCTCCCGACCTTCAGGGGATTCAATTTCTGAGGTTAACTGAAATAATGTTCTGGTTCATTGCCCTAGCCTCTCAGCGAGACTCGGGGCTCGGGGAACCTTCCAGTTCGGGGCCACCGAGACCTAGTTAAGAGGCGACGGGCCTTCGAGCCGACAGTTCTGAGAGTTGAGAGTTTGGAGGTTCGTGCGACCTTAAGCGACAGGTGTGCGAAGACGACGAGCCGGCAGAGCGTCTCCGAACGTATCTTCACAGAGAAGCTTTCTTAGCTTTGACCAGTACTATACCTGCTGTATACATATGTGATATCTTAATAAGCAGACCACGAACATGCACGAAAACACGCGCACAATCACGTGCGCGCCTTGTACGCAGATTTTGTATAGTCTATTCGCAGTATCTTCACACTTTTTGAATCAAACCTTTGAAAAATTATCATATGTTTCACGCGTTTGGTGTTTCTTAAATATGTTATGCATGCCTAAGATCTACTTGCGGCTATTCCTACCCCTCAGGCAAACAAGCTTGACCCTAAGTCCATACAATTACACCAGAGACAACGTACTGCATTCATGTGTACTCACTTTAATAACGTTTTGAATGAGGACTATTTTTTACTAGGCATTACCAACACTGGTATTTTATCTCTGTTNGCGCATACCGCGTTCCGCCACGATAAGCAACTCCCGCGCTCCCGACCTTCAGGGGATTAAATTTCTGAGGTTAACTGAAATAATGTTCTGGTTCATTGCCCTAGCCTCTCAGCGAGACTCGGGGCTCGGGGAACCTTCCAGTTCGGGGCCACCGAGACCTAGTTAAGAGGCGACGGGCCTTCGAGCCGACAGTTCTGAGAGTTGAGAGTTTGGAGGTTCGTGCGACCTTAAGCGACAGGTGTGCGAAGACGACGAGCCGGCAGAGCGTCTCCGAACGTATCTTCACAGAGAAGCTTTCTTAGCTTTGACCAGTACTATACCTGCTGTATACATATGTGATATCTTAATAAGCAGACCACGAACATGCACGAAAACACGCGCACAATCACGTGCGCGCCTTGTACGCAGATTTTGTATAGTCTATTCGCAGTATCTTCACACTTTTTGAATCAAACCTTTGAAAAATTATCATATGTTTCACGCGTTTGGTGTTTCTTAAATATGTTATGCATGCCTAAGATCTACTTGCGGCTATTCCTACCCCTCAGGCAAACAAGCTTGACCCTAATNTCTTAAATATGTTATGCATGCCTAAGATCTACTTGCGGCTATTCCTACCCCTCAGGCAAACAAGCTTGACCCTAATTCCATACAATTACACCAGAGACAACGAACCGCATTCATGCGTACTCACTTTAATAACGTTTTGAATGAGGACTATTTTTTACTAGGCATTACCAACACTGGTATTTTATCTCTGTTNGTACTCACTTTAATAACGTTTTGAATGAGGACTATTTTTTACTAGGCATTACCAACACTGGTATTTTATCTCTGTTTTCATTCATATTGCTTATAAATGGAATATTATAATTTTTAGACGAAATTTAAGTAAAAGTTCAGTTTATATAAAAAAAAAAAGGAACTTTAAAGTCAACAGAAGTATAAAACCTTGTGATACGTGACATATTTAGGAAAAAACCAAACACGTTCACACATGGAGTGATATTTCAAAGATTTGATCAAAAAGTGTGAATATACCGAGAATAGACTATAAACTTGTTCCCGCGAAAGGTTAAAGTATATGCAAGTTATGTCAGTCTCAACTTGTGCATACGGAGCGTTGTTCAGGCTTTGAACAGTAGAGGGGGAAATGGAGTAGAGTGTGCATGTGAGGTACGCAATAGCCATTTTGCAAGTTCCAACAGCGTGTATAAGATTCGATCTTAAAGGTAAGTGATGTGAGTGAGTGAGTGAAGAGATTTGGGTGGCACTTAACAGCGAGGTCTTGAGAGCCGATGAAGGTGATTGAAGTGAGTATGGAGCAGCGCCGGAATGAAAGGGCGGGGGAAACGGGAGGTCCCCGAAAAAACCCGCCGACCAGCGGCATCCTCCGGCACGATTCCCACATGCGAAAATCCGAGAGTGAGCCGGGTAGGGATTGAACCCGGTTCGCCTCTGTGGAAGGAGAGCAGGCTAACAGCTCAGCCACCGCGGTCCCAAGTGATTTGAGGTGTTTGTACACTTCTCCTTACCAAGTTTCAATTCAACTACAGTATATCAAATTCAAGTTGGTCAAAACATTTTATTCATTTAGAAGGGTGGGTCTGTTAAAAATTTAAATGTAAACAAAGTTCTTCACTACTGACCATATGCATTTGACGGTTGTACTGGCGATAAGTAAGTCAGTGTTAAGGTTTATTCTACTCAGGTTGGAAAGCTTGATGCTTTTAGTTTGACAACTAAAATTTTTCGCCGGTAGGGTGCACTGGTGTACCGCATGTGTACAGGATTTTTCAGTTTTGTGTGTAAGCAAATACGATAGTTGCGTTTTTCATATAATTAAATACAATTGCGTAAAATATTCCTATTTATATTGTGTTAGAACCTACGTAAAGAATAACTTTTGGTCATCGGTATAAAGTGGACATTTAACAAAATATGTCCACATGTTGTTTAATATTTTACCGTAAAACTTTAGTTAGCAAAACGTTGGCATACACAATTACAGTACATCCAATAAATATTACAACTAAATCAAAAATAAATAGTGAAAAATGGGGAAAAATACAATTTTTTTTNTTACAGTACATCCAATAAATATTACAACTAAATCAAAAATAAATAGTGAAAAATGGGGAAAAATACAATTTTTTTTTGGGGATTTCTTCTACGCAATTTGGCAGCTATATTAACGTCGCACTTAAATTCGTAACGTTTTTCCATTNTTTTTTTTGGGGATTTCTTCTACGCAATTTGGCAGCTATATTAACGTCGCACTTAAATTCGTAACGTTTTTCCATTGAAATACACTTGCCTTTGAACGCTCAAATAAATTTTTTCTCTTTGCTCTTGTAAATACCATTGGAGGGCGTGGAAATAGTGACGAAATATAGTTAACACTTAAAATTTTGGCCGTGGTAAGCCTTTATTACAATATCTAAACACTAATTTTTCCGTAAAAATTAATACATTTCTCCAGTTACCACCGCTTATAAGTGACTTGTCGTCCATAAATCCTTCTGTACGGCAAAATTTCAGTGTGACAACTTAACATCGTGATCTTTCTTTAGTTGGAGATATATTTTGGTTGGAAATACATTTTCAAGAAAGAAAAATTTTGGGGAAATATATTTTTTTTTACTTATTGAGAATATATATTTTATACTTAATTTTACTAATATTTTAAATTCCTAAATTTACTGCCAAAGATAAATAAACACATTTGAAAGTGCGTATTCATGTGTATGTAATGTCGTCAGAAGGCGGTGGCTCATCAGTCTTTCCGCAGAAAGTTAAATTTTGGTAAATGTTTGTCGGATGGAAGGATAGACAAAAAGTTGCCCTGCGATTGTTTGAAGATCACGTGACCGCCGGACGGACGGACGATCGACGGGTGCGACTGACTATTGCGAGTCCAGCCTAACTCATCTTTCGTCCATGCCCTGAACGGCCCAAGATGTTGTCAGTAACCTTGCCGAAGGACGAGCGAGCAAGCACGACCTCTCACGAAGCCACACCGCGTCCCTCTCGTGCAGGTCGCAGGCGGCATTAGGTCCCCGCAGGACATCCCGCGAGCGGACAAGAGGCAGACGACGGACAAGGAGGAGATAGGTGAAGGCCCTCGACGTAATTCACTTGCTTCCTATTGCTTGTTGCCACACGACGGGTTTGTGTGCACGTGTAGGTGTGTTTGTGCTTGCGCGTGTGTTGGCGCGCAACGCGAAGAATTAATCCTACACGGTCGCCGGATGGGGGTGGGAAGGGGTAAGAGGCGGTCGGCATTCACCTCGCTTTACGCGCGGCTGCTTTGCAATTCAGAATGCACGGCAGAGGCAAATTGTCACTTTTCTCTGTTTGGCTTGCGGCCTCTTCGCCCCGCCGCCAAAACGGTCGGAAAACATCATTTGCATCGGACACGGCGGCTAGGCCAGGAGGCCGCGAACGAACTGTGCAGAAGCCAGGAATATTATCGTTTAATGAAGGCAGCACCGGGCCGCACCGAGACTTGAATTATTCCAGTATTATAGGTGTTTGTGAACTGCGGTTTATGCTAATAAAGGTTAGAGGATGGAAGTCCACATACTTATGTAACAGGAGCAGTTTTTTTTCAAGCCGAATCAACTGGAATCAACTGATTTTTTTTTAAACCACGTGTTCTAGCATATAACGGGCATTAAAAAAAAATCAAACCTGTTTGAGCTAAACAAATGAAGTGAAGTGCAAATGTTGAAAAGTACCAACGAAAAATATTCTCTTTCTGCATATGATTCCGTATTTTACACTTTTCAGTATTCTGCACTGTAAAACCGATTTCGTTACAAATGACCGTCTTATTTGTGAAAGTCCTACATAACACATATTTATCTAACGTAACTGAGTTAATTAAAACTAGTCATGAGCGTACCACTTTTTACTGCATTTTTCAGTTTAAAATCCGGGTACCTTAGAAAAAGAGTAAATCTTTCGAAGTTCGAGAAATATGGCTTTTGTTATACTTGAAAATATTTCTGAACTGTTGAAAATTACTAGGGACGGGAAAATCTTACGAATTCATTTTAGGACAAGCTAGCATTCAAAGAAACGTATCTTTCTGCGATGTTTACAACTGGACCATGGTTTCCCAGACACGACCAGGATGAAAACTGAACCAATAACATACTTTCAAGGAAATAAGACCCGAATCACGTGCCACCTGGCCGCAGGTACAAACGGCTACCCACTGGGACAAACACCAATGAACAAATAGCCGAGAGTCGAAAATACATAGGATAATGGACTCTATCCTACAGGTAGGTGAAGTCATGAAATGTTCTTGTCCTAAGCAATTAAGAGAGATTGTTGCCGTATAGCAGACTGCATAATACTGACCTGTTGCACAATTGATATGATCAGTTTTCAGTAGTAATCAGTAGAAAATCTCGCACACTAAAACTAAGGAAGAATACATAAAACTATATTTGCAACAGGGAAATGTACTCAGAAGCGCATGCTTTTCTAGTTAACGCTTTGGCAAATGAGACGGGCATATTGCCACTCTACATTATAATGGAAAGTCTAAACAGATGAATAGCGACGAAAGATGGAAAGTGGCTTAATGAAATGCCAGGTAATAACAATAAGTAAAATCGTTGTGGAAAGGGCTTATCAACGCCCCCCCCCCCGGTGTTATGCCTGAAGACTTATCAGGGGACGGCTTACAAACGAACCTATGACCTAACTTAAACTAACACCCATGCCATACCTGAGATTCGAACCCAGAACCTCCCGCACCTGAAACCCGCGGTGACGCACCAACCGACTGCGCCACGGGAGATCGGAAATAATAATTATAATTTACCAAACCGAATGTACAATTTTAACACTGCATACGATTCACCGTAATTACATGTCTCGTGAACTCTGTAGCTATAGAGATGGCGGCAAGAAAATATCAGTAATATTTGTGTACATAAACAACAAAGAAAATTCCAAACCAGCTCCTCTTGCTGGATTTGAGAGGAGTTGGATATCTGTGCCACCTTCCGATAATCACATATATCACTGTTAGTAATTTCTGTAACACCATGTTATGGTGTGATCAGGCCTTAGCTGAACGACTTGCCTGATCACACCTGTAAACATTAAACCTGGAAACGAGCGTGATTGCAACGCTATCATTTGGTCGTCGATCCTTGCGAAAGAAGACAGTCGCAGAAATCCCCTCCACCGGTCACTGAGCGCGGCCGCAGAACCACGCGCTTAATATAGGCCGGCGTAACACCCGGAACGTGGTCTTTCGTCTTTAGTCCTTTGGACGACCCGACCAGCGAAGCAGACCAGGAAGATTGGTGTGTCCGGCCGGCGTTAACCGTCTCGCAGAATCAGCCTCCGGCTTCAACAAGGTGATGACGTTCCAGTTAGGTTTAATTAAAATAGTATCAATTAAATTTAAATAAATAGATTTGCCACGCTTCGGCAGCAAGGTAGTGAAATGGTCTCAACACAGCATTTTCCGACCCAACAGGTCGACCGCTGTAATAACAGAAATTTACGCAAAAAATAAAGGGGTAAGAACAAAATAACACATTACTGAGGCGGAGATAAAAAGGCAGGACAAGAATCACTTACCCAAGGCGGTAAAACTCAGAAGATCACTCCATTAAAACTAGATAATAGCTGGAGCTAACAAAATTTTATGTGACGCCATAACGGATAGGAATCAAGAAGAAAGTTGTAGGGTGTATTGCGAAAACACCAGTGACTATCACAGATATCAAGTCGCTTGACACAAAATTAGTGATACTATCCT
This sequence comes from Clitarchus hookeri, assembly GCA_002778355.1. Taxonomy (NCBI): domain Eukaryota; kingdom Metazoa; phylum Arthropoda; class Insecta; order Phasmatodea; family Phasmatidae; genus Clitarchus; species Clitarchus hookeri. Next base: position 86,781 of record NQII01006560.1, read on the forward strand.
TTTTCATTACGCGGTATTATACATTAATACCATGAATACTTTATAAAATTATATTGATAGAAAATAATTAAATTACGAAATTCACAAACCAAATACAGGATATTTAATTACAAAATCTACAATTCCTATTCTTTAACTAAAGTTATTTCAACCGTTTGACATAACAGCTTAACCTGATCAGAGTAACTGGTCACCGATTAATTTCAAATGACAAAGTAACGAAATCTTGGAAAATTGGTAGTAAAATAAACAAAATCACATAAACAGTGACTAAAACATTATCTAACCTTGCTTTTACATATAAGCAAGCAATTAAGAAAGCTAGGTGCTGGAAAAGAAAATAAGCGGCTTTGTCATGAAAACCAAAACTATTCCCTGAAAGAGAATACAAGGTTAAAAAAACATGATTTAAAGTAGGCGAGTGCCTACAAATGGCACAATATGAACGTGAATTGTGTATTGTTAGGCCCATTTAACTGTTGACATCCAACGCACGTTTGACGTTAAGCACTTGACAGGCCCATCGTACTGTAACTTTCTGTAACAACAGTTATATCTACTACTCGATGAAGATCACGTTGGATCTGATACACCGCATGTGGTTCATTTTAAGACGGCACGCCACCACATTTCTGTATAGTAACCAGAGCCTATCTGGACGAGCGGTTTACGCATCGGTAAATGTGTCGTGTAGGACCAATAGCCTGGCCTGCACGTTCCCCTGATCTGAATGCAGTGGATAATTACCTGTGGGGACATATCAATAACATAGTTTACGTAGCACCTGTTACGGACACTGGTATGCGTGCGGAGAAAAGTTGCCAGCAGGTCCGTGGCACACCTGACATGTTTGAACGTACCAGTCACTCACCCGAAGCGTGCAGACGTGTATTCAGATGCAAGGTGGACGTTTCAAACACCTCTTGTAAGAGTTAATCACTGCTAGTGCACAGGCAGGGCTACAGTGAAACGAAAATGGGTGTACCAAGTACAGATATAAACAATTCGAGCAGAACGTTGCAGTGCTATACATCGAGAACCATAGGACCAAGGTAATATGTTGACATGTGATTTTTTTTTGGTGTACTGTCCACACCTCANTGATTTTTTTTTAGGTGTACTGTCCACACCTCAGTTACTTACCACATAAATTGGCACATCTTGTATAGTTTTGGAATTCCGCAAAATGTTTAAAACATGCAAGTGGTCTTTTAAATAAGTAGCTAAAGTAAATTTAAGAGTAAAATTCATAGTAGTTGTCTTTTTCTGTTACTTAAATTAATGTCATTGCTGAGTGTTCAAAAACCGTCAGCTCTGATAAGTTACGATGCTGTGGGCATGCCTTAAGTCGGTAGCCTGCCTGAACGGGCCGGGCCGGTGGGCAGCAGATGACAGTAATGCGGAAGCTGTTACCCGAACCCCTTGCTATTGGAAACACCGACAATTCTCTTCGCCAGACTGTGAACCAAGGCGTGATTTCTCGACTGTGCAGGACACTGTAAACCTCGCGCGGGGTCTGTTCTCGCCGCGACGCCAGCCTGGGAAGATGCTCCAGAAGGCGACCACAGCATGGACGTGCGGCCGCCGTAATCCAAATGATCAAATCAGCGCTCGGCTACGAGAAGCGAGGCTACATACACTCAAGGCGCCAGTTCATGAATTTATTGTATGTGGTAATATATTTCTGGTAAACGTTATATTAGATAAAAATTCCATCGATTAATAGTATACTAGTGGCGTGTGGTGAACTGTTGCAAGATAAGCTGTTTTCCTCTGTGCTGTAACTAATGGTTTGCTAGTTTACACATCGGCCACTTAAACGTAGTTGTGCATTTGGCGTCACAGCACGTGTGTAATGTGTGCCTCACCGCTCTCTCGTTAGTAGCCACAGTATACTCAGTTTCTCTCGGCTTCACACTGGTTACTGGTTCCTGCTGCATGCGCCGAGTGCACACAGCACTGAGGAAACGTCAGCTTACCTTGCAACACTTTACCACACGCCTCTGTCATATACAATTAATAAAAGCCTCTGACTAATAAAACTATGTATGTTACTGATATTAAGCTATCTATTTTAATTTAAAAACTCACATTAGTAGATCTGATTAACAACTCTCCCCTGTTATTTGCTGGATATTGACGAACCCTAGTGAACCATCATCAGTAATTTCAGTGCTGCTCGCCATAACAAAAGGCACCCGTGGTTTCGGTTTCTTTCAGTGCCACTGCGGCTGCGCAGTACGATAAATGTTTTCTTTTTCGTGGTCAACAACGATCTCCGCGGTTAACCGCGATCAAGCTGTGATCCCTCGGGTTCGGGGTCTCCCCTTCCTCCACCAATAACCTACACTATGCTGCTGCCTTCGTAATGGTTGGTCGTTGAGGTTAATTCAGCCTCTTATGTATTATGACGGCACATATACTTTGTAGTAAACCGACAAACTTTACGTTGTCAGACACCGAAAGCCCTTTCTTTAGTCTTTGAGTTTGGGTTCCCAATAAAAATTTTGCAAAGAAATGTGTACTATCACATATATCATATTATTATTTCTGATGGATACTGTGTTATAAACAGAGTTAAATAATAGGAGATGTATTCTAAATAGATTGTGCATTTCCGAATGCTACAGGGAGGTTAAAAATGAGGTAGAGGGAGGACGAGAGAAATGTGTTTATCTTCTTTAATTGAGACNTCCGAATGCTACAGGGAGGTTAAAAATGAGGTAGAGGGAGGACGAGAGAAATGTGTTTATCTTCTTTAATTGAGACATATTTTTTACGATATACCGACTTAGGACGCAATTATAGTGAAAATATTATCCATAGTATTAAGGTATAAAAAAAGAACGTCACATAGCCGAAAAAAAAATAGTTTTTATAAACACGCTAGCCATAAATGGCAATAGCTGAAGACTAGTACGTAATAGTGACTTATANTCCGAATGCTACAGGGAGGTTAAAAATGAGGTAGAGGGAGGACGAGAGAAATGTGTTTATCTTCTTTAATTGAGATATATTTTTTACGATATACCGACTTAGGACGCAATTATAGTGAAAATATTATCCATAGTATTAAGGTATAAAAAAAGAACGTCACATAGCCGAAAAAAAAAAATAGTTTTTATAAACACGCTAGCCATAAATGGCAATAGCTGAAGACTAGTACGTAATAGTGACTTATANAAAAAAAAATAGTTTTTATAAACACGCTAGCCATAAATGGCAATAGCTGAAGACTAGTACGTAATAGTGACTTATAGATTTTTTGCTCACAAGCGACTATTATTTATTATTTTGATTTTTTGAAATTCTTTCATGATTGATTAACAGTTATGAAGTACGAAATATTTCTCGACCATGATCAAGATTAAACTACACCTACACTCAAAATTAGCCATGTTGAAGCCAAGTTGCGACTAAACCAACTACTCACTAAAACTTGGCACAAAAAAAAAANACACTCAAAATTAGCCATGTTGAAGCCAAGTTGCGACTAAACCAACTACTCACTAAAACTTGGCACAAAAAAAAAAACCACCAATAAAATTATTGTAAGCAGGTAAATGCCTTGTACGATAACTATGGTGTTTTTCTGGTTGGNAAAAAAAAAACCACCAATAAAATTATTGTAAGCAGGTAAATGCCTTGTACGATAACTATGGTGTTTTTCTGGTTGGAAAAATGCTTCAGCTTACACATTTTTAGTAAACTGGTTTTAAAACATAAAATTCTTTTCTTCCCCGGGTTTTTTTGTCGTATATATGTAGTGACAAAAGTGCTGTACTATTACGCTTATTGTCAAAAACGTAGTTGCATCCACAAGGAAGCAAACTGCAGGAATGAAACGTAGGAGGTATGTTTGACATTGTGAGACGTGTAGTTGGTTTACGTCTCACGCTCAGGCGCGCAAGTGATGTCAGCAACGGCGGGCAATATCGCTGGACCTGCCAGACTACATAAGATCGTCCCGATGTGTATGCTTTCCACTCCGACTCGTGCTGCTGTGTCGGTAACAAACTTTCAAATTGTAGTATGCTACGAAGACGAGTTTGACAGCACTCCGAACAGTTAAACATGTTCGGGAGGGGTCGCATCGCAAGACTACGGGAGGTGGGATGGACACTTCGCCGTACTGTGCACCACACCTGTCGTGCGGGTGTCACCGTAGCACGCTTTTGGCGCCAGGGGATAGGCACGCGCACACGACACGCACGATCGGGGATACCGCCACGAACCGACGGATCGCCCGACATGCGCGGAGTTTCGCAACCGCCACTATGGCGGACATTCAGCGAGCAGTGATGCCAACCCTGTAGCCTCCTGTGAGTAGCAGTACCGTTGGCAGATGGCTGCACGACACAGGACTAGGGCCTACATGCACGCAGACCGTTACGACGACTGCCCTCAACACCACATCGACGTCGTCATAGACTGCCATGGAGCCATGCAAAATGTCAGCGGGTATTCTTCTGCGACGAGTCCCACTTTCGTCTTGGTCGCGACGACCAACGCATCCGTGTGTGAAGGAAACGTGGGCAACGCCAAGATGAGTTATTTGTTTTCACACATCCAGACTGCCTTGTGTCTTGGCGTGGGGTGCGACTTCGTACGATGCCCGATCCACTTTGGTTTCATCACGGGCACTCTGGCAGCCCAACGGTACATTCATGGGGTCGTGCAACCAGTGGCCCTGCCGTTTGTGAACACGCACGTCGCTCTATTCCTGCAGGAAAACGCTCCTCTTCATACCACTGCCGTCTCAAGAGCGTGCCTCAAATCCACGGATACTCTCTTATGGCTAGCTGCATCACCAGACCCATCTCCTTTGAAAAATGTGTTAGATGCTATTGGCTGCTCTATCGCGACTCCACCCCTGCCGTAAATCTGCAGGAACTACGAGCGAATATTCCAGTTGCACGTGATGGATTATCTCATGGCGTGTTTAGGGACCTTTACAACTCCCTGCCGCGACGTCTGGCGGAATGTGTTCACAAACATGACGGCTCGACATCACACTGAGAGGCATATTGTAGCGCAATAAATATTGCTCACACATGCCTCACTTTATAATCATTTCTTATTATTGGTGACTTTTGCTTTCTTCCTGATAACATTGAAATCCGACTCTTCTTTGTGGTTGTAACTATTTTTTTGACGATGAGTGTATTGGACTCTTTAAGTACTACATAATTCAGTATTTATAATAATTCAGTTTTTCCCCTGCAAAATAAGGCGCACTGTGTCAAAAATCAGTAGTTTTTTGGATCGCGGATAAAACCTGGATGTACGTGTCGTTTTAACAATGAACTTCCGGTTGACAAAACTTACAAGTTTGACATAATTTTGAGAGCATGTTCTCTCGGTCTATGTGGTAAGTATTGATGACGTTGTTTTCATAAACACATTAAGTAACAGTTCTAACATACACACAATAACTTTTTTGCCAACTGGTTTTAGGCGGAGACCTCAATAAATAACTCCCTTATTATTGGTTTTATTGTGTTCATAAATTTTACCCTCATTTTTTCTGAATTTTGAAGGATGTTTTCGAACATTATAACTCATTGCGACGTTAATTTGATGGGAAACGGTGTGTACGAGAACTTACAGGGACGGTAACATTGTGGTAAAAACTTTGTAACGACATTCCACTCTCACATTGCTCAAGGAGCTATTTAGATCTCAAACACTGGTAACGATGTTTGGCTGGACGAGCCGGAGGTGACAGGGGTGTTGACGTATGGCTTTCTAACGAGGTCTCCTCGGCTGGATGTGGCCGAGCGATGCGAAATCCCCTTCGCAATTTTCTAAAGTGGAGCTGGACAACGGCTCTAGAACCTCCACAACTTTGGTATCCAGCGGTTGTGACTGCTACACTGAGAGAAAAGCTTGGGACAAATTATACTAGTTTCGTCAAAAAAATTATATGTTCAAATGCCAAATAAATATTTTATTAACGTAAAAATGTTATTTTTAAAATTGTGTAATGGCATTTATTCACACAATCAAAGCAATTAAATTGTGTGAAACAGTTAATTTGCTTTAAAGAAAAAAAATCTTGTAACACTTTTTTTATAAGCCATTATATAAAATAATCAAAATTTTCGTTATGCCAGCATTATGTTAAATCATAATATGCAATTCAATAAATATTAAAAAAATAAAATTTGACGAAATAATTGAGATATGAACCCGAAGCGCTAGCATGGATGCACGGTACTTTACTCACCAATCTACCAGTATCACTATAAAATGTGTTGATATATTTGATACTTGTAACTAGTAACACCTGCACCTGTTTCATGTCGAAACCACGGCATCTATGGGCTAATATAAACAAGAAACTGGCACGTCATGTGGCGAGATCCTGTACTTAGGCCACTTTGACAAGACATTTAGACCTTAGATCGCCAATACTGCTGTTTGTTGTTGGAAATAAAATGCAATCACTACTGGCAGCCTTTACTATTCAACTGCTAATCTCCCATTGTTCATGTAGTTCCGACACACGTGTACTAAAAGCAACCACAAGCGGCGCCCACGTACCTCGAGTTTACGGTCCTCATTGCACGCTAGTTACGTTCGCCTTCGTGATATGCAACTTGTTGTACACCCAGGTACATGCTGTTTTGCCTACTCCATTTTCAATTAAAAAATACTCGATTAATTTTTCGAACATTTTGCTAATAAGATTTCTTGTTTATATTAGTCCATAGATGCCATGTTTTGAATTTTTAAAACATCCCGTACATTCCGTTTTATATATTATCATTCTGCTTTTACTTGCAATTATATCGTAGAGATTGTTTATACCAAAACATTACACTTTACCAGACATATTGAAAAGTCTGATACTTTAATTGTTACATAAATTTTATACGAGTACTCGAGTTGTATTTTCGAACAAAGACTATCAAATTACTCAATCACAGTGCAGCCGACCAAATGAAGGCCGGTAATGTAGTAACTTGATTTTGTTGTAACAAAATATTTGGGCATTGACAACGTCAAATTATTCCAGCCAACAAAATATTTGCAAATTTTAAACAAACTGATGAGTTGCATTTACCATGATCTATACGAAACTTAAGACAACTATATGACTAGTTGATCACGTGCTCATGAAATGGTTGTGTGTGCTAAATACATGCTGATGATGTCGAAACAACCAAATACGTGTTTGACCCAACATTATTATTAAATATATAATTGGTTTCAAGAAAACGGTTGCGGATGTCTAGAGTAAGAGCAGTTTGTGTGAACAAAATATTGTTAAATGTAAACACATAATCAACTAGTGAATTTATTTGTTACGAGCAACATATTGTTTTTCTCAGTGCATCTATATTACGCTCTGTCCACTGCAGACCTTCTTGAACAGTAATTTTTTCGTCGTTATTTTAGCACTTTTTAAAGTTCAGCTAACAGTAGTTTGTTCTTCTAGTCCAGTGTGTATCATTCAGCTAGATGCAAAATTTGAAATTTTTATGGACATAGTAACTTTTGATTGGTTGATTAATAAAGCAACAGAGGAAAAAAGGTAAACATAAATGTGTTTACTATTATAGGTCAATTTTAATGCAAATGAAACCAAAGAAAATAAATTTTAGTTTCACTACCCTGATAATTACACTTTTAGTAAGTTTTCACTACATTGAAATACTTTTCCGTACTTATTGCCAACATTACTGTTATGTGAGCAGTTTGTAATTTGTGTGGTGGTACTGTGTTCTATTTTAACATTTTAATTTGCTAGATTGTTTGGATTTTTGTTATTATAGGCTGTTCACGGTAAAGTGAGCACATTTGAAAGCTCTACTTAAGATCTACTACTATCCTAGTTTGGTATCCTACCGCCATAGCTAAAATTTACATTGTAATGGGCCGAATGACTTAATTCATGCGCTTATCAAGTGAAAACGTGAAATGGCTAGGAACTTAAACATGTTAATAATGTGCTATTTCGTATTTTAAATTGTATAAAAAATACACCAACTCGATTTGATACAAGTTTAAACATTACTTACATTCGTAACACAAGGCTAAAACTAAAAACTATTTTACTTAAGGTTAAACAGGAACTGGAATCCTGGTCTCTTCACAACCACCAATACACTTATACACCTCACGAATTTTAAATTAATTTATCATACAATCTAATTAGGCTATTTTCATGGTTCCAATTGCATTCGAAAGAAAATAGTTCAATGATTCGCTATGCAAAATATTATTAACGAAATACGTTAATTTCACAATAATGTTTAAAAATATTAAAACATTTTTTATAAAAATTTCTTCGAATTCGCTAATTCCCTATGAAGTTCAAAACTATTAGTTCTCACAAACAAAATTTCCCAACCAAATTTGTTTCTAATAAAAGAGAGAACCTTCGTTTAGGGTCTTTCACGATCTTGTAAAAAATTCTCAATAAAAAGTATATATTTGGCCATATAATATAAAGTTACAAACTTGGAAGCACAACATTTTGAAAAACCACAGATATTACTTAAAATTTTAATGTATTTCTGATTTTATATAGATAGGACGAGTAGTTTTCGAAGGACAGGTTTTTGAGGCCCGAAGACCAGCATTTCCTCCATCCTCCCACACAGTAACTGTACTCTGGCGAGTAAGACAGTGCACGGCACTTTCTCCTCTTTTCTCTTCGGGCTATTCACAGTTCTTTGTGCCTTACTCGGTATTCTACCGGTTTTCTCATTAAAAACCTGCCCTCCTCGCCAATCTGAGATATTCCGACTTCATTTCATTGAAGACTTACATGAATACCCCATAATGGGCCATCAGAATTTTGCTCTTCTTGCCACTTATCAAACTCCTCTAACCTTCTGTCGATTTAGGTGGTGAACTCATTCCAGATCTTATGAAGAGCTTTGTTTCTCATAACACTTTCTAATTCCAAGTGAATGCCCTTTTCTTGCGTGATTTATTCTATCCATGTTCTTATGTCTTATGACGGTCAGAAATCACGTGCTGAACCGTATAATCCACTCCTCATACTTCACACAACGGAGATCGCACAAGTCGCAGGCTGTGAAGTTTGGCCTTATAATTGCCATGGCCAGTATACAGTTGCATACTGTAGTGATTGATTTTAATCCACTTGCACTTCATTCTAGCTTCAACGTTTGGTAGCAGTTTATGCGTATGCCTACCACGTTCTGAAGTATCCCATTTCTCTTGCCACTGGGTTAAGGATGTCTTCCATAATTCCATCTCTGTCTTCTTTAGACAACCGTGCGATCCATGCTCTCTCCGTTGTTAACCCTCTGTATTTGACCAACAGGTCTATGGGTAGCACACCAACTAACACTGGGAGTGAATCATTTGACACAGTCTTATATGCCCTGTCTACGGTAAGTAGCGCCGCTCTTTGAGCACTTATGAACTTCCTCTTATGGCACGATAATTCGGCTCTATGGAACCACATCACTGCGCCATAAGTTATTATGGCCACGAACACTGCTCTGTATATGGTTCTCAGTGTACCATAATTAAGGCCCCAACTCGTATTCCATATTCTTTTTAATTTCTGGAAGACTACTACAGCCTTCCTAGAAATATACTCAATATGCTTGAGGAAGCTCATTTTGTAATCCATAATGACTCCCAAGTACTCGAATTCATGTACATTTGCCACTGGATTCGCACCGAAGCGCACAGTCGGTGGGCTTTGAAGTCTTCCTTTTAGCAGCAGGGTCTTTGTCTTCTCAATTGAGAATTGAAGTTTTGCTGTTTCTGACCACTTCTATATCTTCTTCATGATTTCTGCTGCTTTGGATTCTAGAGCTCTTCTTGAATTGCCAGAAATCAGAACTAGCCCATCGTCCGCATATCCAAAGATCGTGCACCCAGGCGGGAGACCNGCTTTGAAGTCTTCCTTTTAGCAGCAGGGTCTTTGTCTTCTCAATTGAGAATTGAAGTTTTGCTGTTTCTGACCACTTCTATATCTTCTTCATGATTTCTGCTGCTTTGGATTCTAGAGCTCTTCTTGAATTGCCAGAAATCAGAACTAGCCCATCGGCCGCATATCCAAAGATCGTGCACCCAGGCGGGAGACCCAGCTCCAAAAATCCATCAAACAGGGCGCTCCATAGTATCGGCCCAAGGACCGATCCCTGGGGACATCCTTTCGTCAGTCATTTTCTGATTTGCATGGTTTTAGCTGTGTATTGGCTCCATCTCTCATTGAAGAAGTCCTGTATGACCCTATAGATGTTCGCCGGGCATCTCTTTCTTTTAAGCTGATACAACTATGGAATAATCGTAAATTTAGCTTAGGATGTGCTGCTGCTTGTGTGTGGTGGCATGTTATGCAGCCACTACAGTGGCCACCTGCCAAGAATGGAAACGAGTCCGTTATGTATTCTAGGTAGCGTCCAAAGGTTTTCTGATACCCGTAAAAGTGAATGAACTGGCTAATGTTGAATAACTATGAGAACTGTACTGTGCAAGGCAATATTTTCTTGAGTTGGCTGTCACACTACCACATATTTATAACTGACTTCATACGAAATGTATCCGTTTATTATACATACGAATCTTATTCCGGAAAAAAGTGTCGGCACAAAAAACTACACCATCCAAGGGGTTTGGCAAAGTTGGAATAATATGTCGAAAATTATCAGACCATCTTTTTTATTACCATACAAGTGCTACGGCCCAAAATTGATAAGCTTAATCATTTGACGGCTGTTGGTCCTTGTCACGCCGAGTAGTGAACAGGGACGGAGTAAAAGCATTTGTGTACAACGAAGTTACGAGAATGAAACTAAGAGCTACGTATGTGCATACGCAACGTTTTGTATTACAATTCACAAAACAGAGAGTGGAATAGGTAATTGATTCAAAATTCGTAAATGTAATGACGATTGAAGGTGAAACTAGATCATAATGAATTTTCTGAATTCAACAGGGACAGAAGAAAATAAATGGTGAGTCTGAGGCAAGGGGATCTGGGATAGGAGCCAGACGCCGGCCGGTTGCCATGTTGTGACGTGACCCAACTGCCATATTGATTCTGAGTGACCTTGAACTTTGATCTTGACCCTTGACCTTATGCCCATGACCTGAATGACCTTGACACCCACCAAATTATAAAATAGCAAAAAATTATAAAATTCTAAAAAAATAGCAGAAAAATTATAAAATACAAAACAAGTATAAAAATTTCAAAACAAATAAAAATTGTTATTTTTAATTATTTAAAGATGTACATGTAGGAGGTACGGGGTTCGATGGCAGGTGGATCGAATAAGCTCCCGACACGACCGACCTTCGCCAGGTCAACCAGTGTCCATCTCGTCAGCCATGAAAGATGTTGATAACCTAGACCTTGGCCTTCTGCCTTGACCTTGGATGACTTTGAAGCCAAGAAATTCTAAAAAATACTTCAAATTTGACTCAAGACTCAAAACTCCAGACCCTTGACGCAAGACCCCTTGACAATCAATTTTAACCCCCCCCCCTCCTCCCCAAAATACTAAAAATAAAAAAAAATCTAAAAATTTTAAAACCATTAAAATACACAAAATATTTAAAAAATAAAAAATATATATAAAAATTAAAAATTTTAATGTTGAATGTTTGGAAATAACGGGGTCCGGAGCCGAAGCCGACATCATGCTTTGACATTCCGGTCTTTCGGCTGCCACATTATGACATCACCCAACCACCATTATTATTCCAAGTGGACTTGAACTTGACTTGGACCTTGACCGCATGAGCATGGATAAACTTGAAACCCAAAAAGAAATTATAAAAGTTTTTATAAATTCCAAAGAATTCCAAAAATATTTAAAAAAATTAATTAATTACTTGTTTTTTCATCAATATTTCGATCATTCTCAAAATATTTCCATCAAACAGCACCGCAATCAGTATTGCCATCAGCACTGCAATCAGCACCGCAATCAGCACCGCAATCAGCAATCCACACCAATACACACCATTCCACACACCAATCAACATACCAAACCACACCAATCTGCACCAATCCACACACCAAACCACGCCAATATTTTGCAATCCTCCTCCGCACTCCACAATAATTAACGACAATCCTTCGCAATTCTCTTCCACAATTCACAGCAACCCATGCCCATCCTTCGATCAATCCCAATCCTTCGATCGATCCTTAGATCAATCCTTCGGTTTGTCCCCCACCCATATGTATAGAAATTATATTCGTTCGCCCGCCAACTGTCTCCGAATTTGTACATGTCGACAGAATTAATGTTTTGTATGCAGTTAACTATCCATACATTTTTATACTAAGGTATTTATTATCATTCTATATGCAGATATTACCGTTAATAATCTAGTGCTCATACACCACTTTAAAGTTGTGAGGGAAAAAAGGATAAGACACACAAATATAAAGAAAAACCAATTATTTTATAATAATATTGCACATTACAATATCAAAAGAAAACGGCTCATCACATCATACAATATATATCCGATCCTTCAGTTCATCGATGATTGAAGATGTCTCAACAATGCGTGAGAGATTCGCGCGTTTTTGAAGGTCAATAAAATATCTGAGTCTATCAACAAGTTAATTCGGGTCTTTGGGAAATAGGTAGCCAGCATTCTTGGCACCTTCAACCTTCTTCACACCACTTGTCGAAGTAAGCTCGTTGGTGAAATGCATGGGAACGTTCAGAAAATCTGCATTATCTTCAGCACTATCATTGTCTTCATATTCATTTTCATCAATGCTGTCTTCATGATCGTCTTCACCTCCTGTTTCATCCTCAATATCAAGTTTACTTTTCTTTGCAGGAGTCGCATGGTCATCATCATTATTTAGAACCGACGACAGTTTATTTCGAAGTTCATCGATTTCACGCGAAAGTCTTGCAAGTGTACGTTTCGCGCGAACCGACTTTAACTGCACTCGTTCCGTCTTTAGCATTAACTGTCTCATCATAATCGCCTGCCAAATCAGTTCCCATCGACGCAGCAAGAGGTATTGGCGGCAACACTTGCTGACTCCGAGTAGACGAATCCTTGAAGATCTCAGTAGATTCTTTCAGCGTATCGCATTGCATAAACTGCATGGGACCAATGTCTTAATGTTTCATCGCGCGATAAGGACTCTTCGTACAAGCCGTTCTCTCCTGCCGACGAGCATTTTGACCATAGATGAAAACGCGATCGCAGAATCTGCACTGGCGACAACCAGTTAGTGATGATGCAGGTCGCGGCTCCATGGTAGTTGAGGTATAAGGCAGGCCTTTGTATTCACAATTCATCTTCGTGATATGACGAGAGAGCGCTTCCAAATCGATGTTCACCTCACGGTCAGAAAGCCAACTGTCATTTTTTTTCTATATAAATGCAGTTATTTTAACAGTAAAGAGCGTAGCTTGTGCCCAAAAAACCCTTCCACCATAACATTTATATGTAAAAAATACGGGAGCACTCCGAGAAAACCCACATACTCGTTCGCCACAGAAACAAACATGCAGATACTTACATAACGATATGTTATTTAAATATGTTGGTAGGCATATGTATATATAAATATAGAAATTAAAAATAATTTTATATTCCCATATTTATATATACATAATTATGTATAAAACTAATTAAAATAATTTTTATTTACATAATTATATACATATACATAATTATGTATAAAAATAATTCAAAATTGTTTAAATTCCAAGTTAACTGGGAGCTTGTACTCCTGTGTGTGTTAATTAGTGATACGCCTTTAACGGGCATTTTTTTCAAAGATAGATTTTAAAAGTTATCGTGTTATCGTGAACAGCCTTATACTATGAATTGTGTCGTAGACAAGGTAATCGAGGTTCTGCAGTATCATAAAATGTACTTCGATAGGTACAGCATTCGTGTTGAAGTCTCCGTGCAGAGAACGTATTGTTACAATTTCTCGAGGTAAGTGGTCTTAGCCAGGTTCTTTAAGGGATAAGGGTTTTTAATAAAAGATTTAATAATAATTTCCCAATTTATTTACAAACATTACAAAGAAAATGTTCCCGACTTAATAACTCACAATAAATTGCTTTCACCTACTATTTTCCAATATTATTTACATAACCGTCCATAGCATCTCGGATATTAATGAAATATAATAACTAATATCAGTCCCAATAAACAGTTTATCAATATCTATTGAATTATTTTATAAATTGTATGTCCAATGTTGACAGTTACAATATAATTCAGTCCAGATTCCACCAGTCCGCAATATTACAGAGTGCTCAGAGCGCTCCCATATACAGTAGTACTGTACTTGTGTACAACGCCCTCTTGTCAGTTCACACTACACACACTCGTCTGCCATCGTCTCGCTCCTTTCGCCGTCGTCCGCCCACTTAGCTGATGTCCCTCGCTGCACCAGACTTCGCCCGACTACGCACTTTAGCCAGATGGCTACCACAAAAACTGCCGATCCTCCTGCTGCAGCAGTATTCATAGACTGCGCTGATCATCGTTCAGAACCTTCTTCAAATGCCGCCTTGTGCAGAGGAAAATGATTAACATAATATTTTCTTGCTCAACCTCTCGAATTGCCATGTCAGCTGTCAATAATTCCCCCCACCTCCGGGTGACGTCGCGTTGAGCGGGTCTACCCTTGTTCCCATGGAATGGCAGGTTTACTGCATTGGGTTCCACAATTGGAAGTCAAATTGTTGTCGGTACTGCAGTAAGATAAATTGTTCATATTAATGCATATTCTGTTATTGACAGGGATATTTTATAGGGTTTTGGCAGTATATAGAACATTTTTGAAAACCCTTGCCAATATGTACATTTACACCCATTTCGTATATTTACGCTGTATGTGAGTAACTGTCGTGGACTCAATAACGCTATCCATTGGTCTTCAAATTGAAAATGGGAAATTTTTGGGAACGTAACTATGTTACTGCTATGCCAATTCTTACGTGCATGTAATTAACAGAACCGAAATGATATACATAAATGCAGTACTCAAAAACTTAAAAATAACATTTCCAATACGACGTTAAGACGTGTAACTATGTTTTATGCATCACTGTCAACTTTGCTGGGAACATGTCAGTTAGGTGTGTAAGTTTAAATACATGCAACTACGTGGTGGAATTATTTTCTTCAAGTGTTGATTTCGAAAGTTTCTAATCAACCGTGAACCAGCTGTATCAACATTCATTAGTAGTGCTGAATTATTTGCCTGGCTAGTTGTAGCAGGCATACGACTACGCCAATGTGTGCAGTTATATGTAAGGTTGATAGGCTATTTCCTTAAACAAATAGTAGTGAAACAACATATCGCATCTGTAGTTTTATATAATAAATCGATGATGTAGGTGAGCATTTAAAATAGAGTGGTAAAACAGTTCCCTTTCTACGCATGTTCTGTAGAATATAATTTTGGCGTTGTTTGAACGAACGTATACAGAAAATATGTACGGACTACATAACTCTTGCCTGGTCGCTTCTATTTGATTTCCGAGATGGGACAGGAAAGTCTCCTGCCCCGAGACTGGTTTTTTTTTATAACGGTAGCTTAATACACAACATATTTATGCTCTCGATTATGTCAGAAATACGGTATAATAGAGCTGCATTCTTCCATTACATTATCAAGTAATGGCACGACTTTAACCTTAATAAGAAAGCGGCGTCACTGACAACCTTTAAGGCGCTAAGTGGCGGACGCTAAGAAAGCAATAATAAATAACCTGCGCCCTAATGGCCAGGCTTTCTCCCTCACTTTCCTTTGTACCCGAAGGCTAACTTAAAAGCATTCTGGTGTTTCAGTTTGTGGATAAACTAACACCCTATTAATGACATGTGTAATACGCTGGTTGGGAATCTTACACTAAGTACACGGCCTCACACACTTGCAGCAAATGTGTTGACAGCATAAATCTTATTCCGCTCACGTACGAAATGGAATGAAACAAAACAATTGCAACGCAAAAAAATACACAACTGGCAGCACAGTTATATGTAATATGTTATACATATATACGGTTAAAGTGCTTATACATGTATGCAATGAAAGAAATTTGTACGAATTCTCCATTTTATTTTTTGCAATAGCTAAGCGAGAGCAAAAAAACACCGTCTCTCAAAAATAAGACGGCTCTAGAAAATGTAATGTATTAAAATACTGTACTCTGAGAGAGAGGTGAGTTAAGCATACTTAAAAGGAGCTATAGGGGTGTAGCAAATTATAACTCAGTTAGGCAGAGCACAACACTATAAGATTGAGGGTTTATTGAACAATTAATATAATGCAATAACTATTTTACTATAAACGGTACTTGATCTACGCGGAGGGAGCTATAAATATAACAGGATGTTATTTAATAATAATAAAATACAAAGGTGAATCACATTATTATGACCACCTGCTAGTATCCAGAGTAACCGCCCTTCGCAGATCGGACAGCAACTAGACCAGCTGGCCCTGACTCAGTCAGGTGCTAATAGGTCTCCACGGGTATCTGGATCATGCTGTCTGCAGTGTGTCCCACAACTGTTGAAGGAGGAGACCGACGGCGAACACGTCGATCGAGGTGGCCCCACAGATGTTCAAGTGGATTGAGATCGGGATTGTTTGGTGGTCAGGGAAGAACTTTGAAGTTTTTATTGTCCTCTTCCAGCCACGTGCGGGCACTTATAGCCGTGTGGCAAGGCGCATTATCGTGCTGGAAGATCCCATTCTTCTGAGGAAAGACAATCATCATGTGCAGGTGGACGTGATCGCCCAGGATGGATTCATAACCAAATCGATAAAGAGTGCCTTCCACACGGATGATGGGACCTAAAGAATACCACGAGAACATTCCCCAGACCATAACACTACCCCCACCACCTTGTGTTCGTCCAGCAATGGATGCAGGGTGTCGGTTCTCCGACGTTTCTCGCCAGACAAGCTGATATCCATCCATTCTATGCAGCTGAAAACGTGACTCGTCGGTGAAGGCTACCCATCGCCAATCAGCAGCGGTCCAGTCTCCATACTGTCAAGCAAATTCCATTTGTTTTCGTCGATGCACCTGAGTTAGTATGGGTGCAGTCACCCTCCGTCTACTCCGGAACCCCATTCGCAGAAGGGTTCGCTGAACTGTTATGGTAGACTCGTGTCTGGATGCCCCTTGGTTCATTTGGACGGTGAGCTGTTCCACTGTAGCCTGTCAGTTGGCCTTCACGCACTGCCGTAGTCGACGTTCACCTCTGACATCAATGGCGCGTGGAGCTCCGCAGTTTCTACGACGGTTATTGCCAATGGTGCCATTCGTCCACTCACGATACCCCTTTACCTCATAGGCATGTGGACAGTTCACACACATCGTTGTTTCTGAAATACAGCCCCCCTTGGCCCGAAAACCGATGATCATCCCTTTTTGCAACTCTGTTAAATCGCTCCCCGTACCCATGGCAGCAGGAAGCGCGCTTTGCACAGCCGCCGCCGTTTATCATCACTGGGACGCTACTTCCTCAGTGCGGGGGAAGTACAAGCCCTTGCGAGGGCTCTTGTCCTCCCATTGGTATATGATGTCTCGAGCCCAGGTTGGGGACAGCTAGCCCATCCCTCCTGGCTGTTGATCATAACGATATACTGCAGCAAGTCCAGCGGTCTGTGTTGTTTTAAGGCCCCTGCGTAGCGCCAGGGGACCTGGTACCCATAACTGTTTTCTCTCCTTCCCTGCTTGCGTGGGAAGAGGGAGGAGGGGAGAGGAATGAAATGGTTCCTAAAACCAGGAATTTTTAAATCCAGGGTTTGCTGAAACCACCGCGAAGCCCAGAGCGCTTCGTGGCGGTTTTAGTTTTGTTCAAGCGGAATTTAAGCCAAAATATCGTAGTTGTCTAGAAGTAGGTCGAAGAGGCATGGCCTGCGTATAACTTACGTTAATAATAATAGAATAAACTGAAATGTGTTTGTGTGTACAGATTATTATTAAAATTTAGGTCGGCAGCAAGTAATAGTTAATATATTGCATTAATATTGAGTAGTTGAAATTTGTAATAATAAGTTAATGAGGTTAACAATGAATGAAGTAAAAGTTGAGTTATTAATATACATTGTGTTGTGTTTTGTTTGAGTTTAACATTTAATAAGTCGGAACCAGCAGCGAACAGTAATGGTATTTAATCATTAAATATGTTATTGTATGACAAATTGTGTGTAGAAGTGTTATGGTGCTGCTCGAGAGAAGTGCGGATAGCACGAAGGGGTCGGGGAGACGCCGGGAGCGTTGTGGAAATAAGTTCTGGGAGTGTGACTGGTTCCGGATCAGTTGTTGTTGTTTATTTAAGCAGTTATTTACAGTTGTGTTAACATCCCTAGTGAAATTGATGTCACCCAGATCGTTATTAGGGGAGAATTGGTCTTCTAATGTATCTGTTATGGCTTCTGCTTTGTCCGCCGAGTTGTACTTTAGTCAGTTTGCTGTGATTATTGGTAAATACTGGTTTTTCCTAATTATTCCTCTTAATATGCGGGAGATGTTCCTGAACTTTTGCGGGTTATCTGTGAGCTCGGTGACAAATGTTTCCCATTTATTTATACGAAGATTATTTATTTCTAATCTGAGTTAATTCTTTAGTTGGTAGTATTTAGTTTTAGATTCCTGAGTTATAAGTCACTGGTAATCATACATAGCCTGTATTTTTTCTTTTACGAGGATATCTATTTCCGTGAAGTTTTGGCGCAGGAATCCCCTTCTGTTAAAATATTTTCCTATTATTATTAAGTACTGTTTTTATTGTTGTATTTAGCAATTCTATGGCCAGGTCTATATCTCCCTGGAATGTGATTGGAATGTTTTTATGGTCAAAAGTTTCCTCTGGCAGGCTTTTAAAATATAACTAGTCAGTTATTGGGGTCTTTAGCAAGAATGGGGTTTCGGTGTTTTAAAGTGTGTGCGTCTATGTTGCAGAGTACTGGCAAGTGATCTGAATATAGTTCGTGTAGCACTTACATTTTAATATCTGGGTTGTTTATATTTGTTATTAGCAAGTCTATTTTGGTGGGGAGATGCCTTAAAACTGGGGAATAATGTGTGGGTTCGTTTGGAGCCTTTATTATATATGAAGTTATTTGTGCGTGGGAAAAGAGAGCTTTACCTGCTGGGCTACTCTCGGCGCGGTTACAGTGAGTTTGTCTATCATTAAAATCGCCTGCTATGATAAAGGGATATTACTGGTTGGTAATTTTATCTAGATATTTCTGTGTGAGTGGCTTACTGGGGGNNNAGACATGATAGTTATATGGCCTGGCGCGGTATTATTGATGTGGATTATATATGTGCTCACAGTCCGGGTCTTTATTTATGTGATGTTGTAATTTATTATGTACTAGGATTAAGGTGCTCCCGACTCTAGTTATCCTTTAATTTTGGTAGGTTATGAAATATTTAATTGTGAATCGTTTAGTTGGTTTTAACTTGGTTTCCTGAATAAGAGCTATTTCTACTCTGTACATCGCCAACACTCTCTCGAGCTCATATAGCTGTTGAAAAACGCCGTTACTGTTCCATTACAGCAAGGAAATGGTACCAGGGACTGCTAGGGGTCCGAAACTTGCCAGGGCTTCCAGGAGGGGCATGGATTTCTCCCGCGGGTCTGCAGGGGCTCTCGTTTGCTGCATGAAGGGCCGGAAATGCGCCATAACGGCAGTGAAGTTGGCCTCCTTCAGGAACTGCATGAGGTCATGAATGTCCTGCAAGGCAGACATCATGTCACCAGAGGCATGTGAGGTTGTAGGCTGTGGGCTGTGGCTGTGGTTCACTGATGATGGTGTTTCGTAATTTACGACTGGGGTTTGTATGTGTGCGGTAATGGTTCTGGGTCGCCCTAAGGTCACCTGCGCGAAAGAATGTTCTTTGGGGAGATTCTTTACGTCCAGAAGTTTAGGGTAGATAGCCAGGTTCCTGGCCGGGACAGGTACTGGATTTGAAATGCGATTTTGTGCCCTGGAATTCTCTGCAGCTATTTGTCGTTTTTGCACGATATCAAGGTATTGTGGGCAAAGTTTTGAGGAAGCTGGGTGCGTGCGTTTACAGTTCATGCACACGGTTTTTTTTGTCAAGTTAGGGCAGGCGTCCTGTGTGTGCTGACCGGCAAAGTGAGGACAGATGGTTGGTATGTGGCAAAAGTTCCTGGTGTGATCCAGAGCAAAACAGTTGCTACATTGGGTGACGTCAGAGGGCCGCTTTTTATAGGGTCTCGGATGAATTACACTCAAAAAATGGTAAAATATATAACAGCAACATCACCCACGTGAGCTTTGAAATATCAAGAAGCTAACAAAATATTCCGTAGTCCACCAGTGAAGCAGCTCACAGGAACAGAAGCGCTTGTCATCATGTGTGTTGATGCTCAGCTTACCAGACGTCAATACAATATTATTCAAGAGCATGTAAACATATGTTTTCTGCGTGTAAAAATATTCAGAAAGCTAAAAGACATTGTTTTCCTCAGAAAAAAAAACATAATGCTGTGAGAAACTGCGGCTGAAGTTAACCTGCAGTCACTTCTTGACTACTCTACCTCCCGTCTCCTGAAGGCTCAGAAGAACGTATTTCACAATGCAGTTCAGAACAGTTTAAAACTAACTCTGATTTGCAACTAGGGATTCGACTGTTCACCACAATCAGAATACAAGCAAACGTTTTCAAATGACTCCGGTAGTACAGACTCGAACGTCTCACTTTCTTCCTCTATGCCTATACGTCTAATTGATGACAAACCGGATATACAAGGGCAAACAGTTTTCTAACAAAATCCATGACTTACATCAACACGGTACTGTAGGCCCATCCGATTTCAGTTCCAACGTGAAACAGCAGATATTTCAATAATGGAACAGTTTCACATCAAACGGCAAATACAACAATTACATCCTTTTATTAGTGAGTTAGATGGCAAACAAATTGAAATTATCTACATGAACTTTATCTACTCCGAGGTGTTTCCTTTGTAATCTCACCTATAAAGACTTGCAAACCTGGAAAAAGTGTTGCGTAAGGAGATAGTGGATTCTTCAAGACTCAGGTTTGGCCTATCCGTGCTTCGCGCTCGCATTAGGTTGTTTGAGTGTTTGTTTCATCTTTCATATAAACTTCCGTTTGAGAAATGGCAAGCTCGGGGCATCGGCCAGAAGAATACTGTCTCGAAGGCAAATAAAACCATTCAAGACAGATTCATAAAGGATATGGGATTAGTAGTAGACAAACCAAAACCAGTCTTTGGCAACACAAATGATGGAAATACGTCAAGGCATTTTTTTTTTGAGAATCCGGCTTTATAAGCAAGTATCACTGGTATTGACATTAAAATCATCAGAAGATTCAGCACAATTTTGCAAGTGATCTCTTGTGGCCACCAAAAATATGTGGAAACGTATCGTAGCAATGCGTTGGAGACAGCCCAGCTATTTGTACAGAAATACACATGGTACGCCATGCCTCCGAAAATTCACAAAATCCTCATTCATGGTCCAGACATCACCCGCCACGCTTTTGTCTCTATTTGTCAGCTAAACGAGGAGGCCCAAGAGGCTAAAAAAAAAAGGAATTTAAAAAGTACAGAGAAGGTTTTTCCTGGAAGGTGTCTCGAACAAAAACAAATGAAGATGTCCTGAACGTGCTACTGATATCCTCGGACCCGCTTATTTCTTCACTCAGGGAAATTCCGAAGAGGAACGCCACGCAGTTTGATAAGGAGTTCTCGGACATGCTTCAGAAACCGGATGTCCGGTGGTGCGGTAGACGACAGCAGTGACGACACTGACAGTGCGAACGAGACTGACGAGTCCCAATGACAGCTTTTTGTAATTACGGTACTCCCTAATCTTCTGTTTGATTTGAAATCGTACGTTTGGTTATAACAGTAGCTTTACAAAAACAAAAAACTACTTTTGTTACCTTGTAAATCACAGTGAGACAATTAATTTTTAATTTTTTTTTTTTCCTGGTTTAAGCATGCTTGGCCCCCACTGTGCGGCATTCAAGCTTACGCTGTCCTATATAGGTTGTGTTGTGACAAGTGTGTTCGGCCCCGTTTACTGGCCGGTGGAGGTGGTTTATGCTTTTGATTTTTCACTAGATATTTAGGCAATCACGGCTCGTGCCCTGGATTAATGTTTGAAGGTGTGATCAGGCAGGCCGTCCAGCTAAGGCCTGATCACGGTTCATAAAATCACGTAACAACGAAACGGTTGTATGTCAATATGGCAATTTTTGAAATGCAATTAGTTTATGATCATGATTATCTTTGCGGAGCTTAACTCCATTCATTCCTAAAACCCTCCGTAAATAATTAGATGCGGTGGGTCATGGCAAAAAAATCGTGCAGCGTTAGTGAACTAGCTGATTTTTTTTTTGGGCTGTCCGTTGAACAGCGTAGACTGAACTTCTCCGTAGCGGCCATTAGCGAGACACCTGACTACCACGCAGTGTTGCCAATGACAAACAATAGCGTACAGGTGAACCACGGCTGTATCGGAATACACGCAGCTGGGATTGGCGCAACCGTAGAGAGAGGTGCCGCGTATGTGTAAACGCGATTTCCCCATCAGAAAGAAGGTTCGTGATATGCTAACACACAGCTCCGTTTCCAACAGTAGGTTCGCTCGATTGTCCTGCCCTTCCCCAGTCTGGCGAGGTGACTGAGCGAGTTAAACGGATTTTAAAAACGGAAACACATGTCATTATTTTGTAAGCTTATAGCAGAATGATCCTAACATTTGCTGGCCCCAGCAACACATGTAAAAATAGCAAAAAATTAACACTCTTCAATAAATTTGTGAAACACGGAACACATTTTCTTGAAAAGGTAAGTAAATTACGTTAATGAATTTCAACATATTTGCAATCCACAAACAAGATAAAGCAGGAGCTTAAAAATATATATACAATTTTTAAAACAAAATTTTTAATTTTTTTTGTTTTTTGAAATTATAATCTTAAGGCAATTCTCAGTAATCACGTTCAACAATCAAATTTAAATCGAAGTCAAGAGAAAAATCAATGACTTCCAAAATGGTGACATGGCTCTTCCTGTTACACGATGACGTGCTCCCGATCCTATTTTAATATTATTTGTGTAATTTTTTATGCATGTAAACAAATAGTGGGTGCCTTTGAAAAAAACTAACAAATTCCGGCAGGTTACTCCTTACGAAAAAATAAGACATCACTGTTCCCTTAAAGTAATTATTAAGGAAGTTAGGCGTCCCCAAAAATCGAATTTTATAATTCTTTTCGTTAAAAATATCAGAAACTACTTGTGATTAAGCAACAAATCGGAGAATGCTGTTTTGTAGAAAGGGAATCTTACACATCTGAAGACGCGGTTGGCAATATCATCCCTATTCATGTCGAAAATGGGGGTTATCTTATTTTTGGATGGAATGCCGTAACTCTAAGATATACGCGATTTTTAAGACATCTTATAAATTAGCACGTATAAATTTAAAAAAAAAAAGGTCGTCTTGTCTGAACACTACCAGGCGAACAGTTTTCGAGAAATCAATGCGTAACTGTTAAAACAAGACTGTGCGTTGCCTGTCAGGTAGGCAACACACAAACACGCGAAATAATTTTTAATTAGAATGTTGTGGAGGTGCACAGCTCCCGTAAAAATCATTTTAGGAGAAAAGTGTACATATAGCTTTGCCTTACATTTTCGCGAGGAATGACCCGCCGAAGTTCATCGGTGTTGCTCAGAAACTGCTGGTGTGCACTCATACACTTACAAATTTACAGGCTGTTTGAAAAAGGTAGCCGCTGCCTGCCAATTTTGTAGTTCGTCAGATATAGCGTACGTAGTATGTAATATATTTGGAAAATGTTAACAAATATCTATGACAGATTCAGATTCCCTTCTGAGTGATTGCCTTTCAAAACTAGTGGACATTCATACAACGGACGTAGTTTACATGCCAGGATGTAGAATAAGGCGCATTGCCCAGTGTGTGTGGCTTGCTAAAGGAAATGTTCAAACTGTCCGCCCACAGGCATCGACGCAGACCCAGCAGATGTATTTTAGTCGATTATCTAACCCTTACAGATACGTCGTGGTTGGCGTGAATGTGCTCGAATGAGTCCGAAAAATGCGCTGCCGAAGGTTATTAGCACTGCCAACAGGAGTGCTACAAACGAACGCTTTCACATGGCCCCGTGGAGTGGAAATGGATGGGATTTAGGTCAGGTGATTGGGTGGGTCATGGAATTGGTCCCTCGTGTACGACCCGCACTCCCGGATAATCAGCTTCCAAGTAGTTGAGCGGCTGAAATAGACCGGTGCATGCGTGAACCACGCTGCTCTTCGGTGGTGTAAAGGAACAATCTGGGGCAGTATGGGCACTTTATTTTCCATGTTGTTACTGTAGGTCTGCTCAATTAACCCTCAAGGTAAATAAACGGCACCGCCAAGACATCGCCCACAGTCTCATCCGAGATATTTAGAGTGAACTGGTATTTCAGGAACTGTGATATCGCATGAGGATGATCATCCACTCACCCGTAGTCTACCTTGAGTATCCTCCACACACTGGCATAGTGTGCATCCTCTGCTCTTATTATGCCTTTGGTGCTACCTTCAGAGTGGTTTTCACATATATATATATATATATATATATATATAGTATATAGTACTCATCCATACACATAAACGGTCCTTTTATAGCAGTATCTTCACCATTTTAAAATCAAACCTCTGAAAAATCACCCTTTGTATGACGTATTTGGTTGCTTCATAAATATGTCACATAGGCTATCACATGCGTTTTACACTTCATTTAACACACGAGTATTTTATTTATGATTAAATTGCACTTTTACTCACATTTTATCCATAACTTATATTTAATTTGTAATTAATATGAATCAAAAAAAGGGAAAAATAAGTGTGTTATAACAATGCCTAGTAAGAAATAGCTCTCTTGCGAATTATTATTGAATTGCGTGCGCATAAAAATGGTGCGTTGTCCCGTTGACGTAATTTTCTAGACGTTGTTGAACTTTGTTTGAATGAGGAGGAGGAATAGCCTGGAAGAAGAACTTTAATATGAACTTCAGAAAAATAAGAAGTAACCATGAATGAACTATATTATGTCAATACTATGTGGATTACCCCTCCCTCCCCGCACAGTATTGCTTAGTACTACTTATAGTTGTTCAAACTTTTTTAAAATTACATAGCGTAAACCCTTTTACAAAAAAAAAAAATTAAAAGAATAAATAAAATTTAGAGACCAGGAAATTTCGTTGATTCATTCGGTAAACGAGCCCTTGATCCACAGTCCAAGCTTGAGTTTCATTTAGTTGTTTATTGGCTGTTGTTACACTTTAGCCCCATACCAGGTAGCACGGGATTCCTTACTTTATTTCTTGCAGGTACCGTGGTTGGCCAAGGTCTTCCCGATCGTATCTAAGGAACTTAGGTCTGATAGAAGAAAGACTCAAATGTACACGTGGTTGAAGTTTAGATTGCACTTAAACAAATCCGCGAATTTTCTGGGTCTCTTATCATAAAGTTTAAAAATATGCTGGCAAATTTCCTCAGGATTTAACACTTCTTTCTTGCAACCAGAACGAAAATTAAAACAACCTCTTCTTATTTCATGACCCAATAGTATTCTTTAATAAAAATTGCTTTGTTTGAGAAGCACCTGGCCCGTGTATGTTACTGTAAGCGCTCATAAAAGAAGTCTCTAACAGAGGAATTATGCTGTCCCACGAAGTTATCAGAAGTTACGAAGAACGTCGCTTCATTAAGCAGCAACGCAGTGGGTTTCAGACAGCTCCAAGAAATAAATTTCTCGTACCTAACGAAATAAACGCGCTAGTAAACTACTTTACTCAAGATGTAGAAGTTTCATCAAGCCCACGCATTTTGGATTAATGGAGACGTTTGACTTTTTTTTTCATGTCTGGTATTTTACATTAAAAGTATGCAAATCATAATTAATTACATGAGGTCAAATGAATTACGGTAAATGCGTAACATATGTATTGATATTAACACTAAAGACGTCTGCGAGCTCTTGTAAATTTATAACTCCACTGTTGTGTACAACAAAACGTCGTTTTTAAATGAAACATTAAAGAAAATGCCTTTCCCATATTCTTTTAGTTTGTCTAAATTGCTATTCAGTAGTCTCTGTAGTTGAATATTTATTACGTAATTATAAATAATTTTAATGTCACAAGATACACGTAGTAGCCCAGTCATATTAGGGGTTTCACCTCGGAATGAAAGATAATAAGCTGTAAATTGGTATAAGCCTTTGTTTTGTCGTTCTTAATGTTGTCTCAAAAGTCACTAATGTTATCGTGTCCGCGTCTTAAGATATTGAAGGTCAAAGGTCATAAAAATCGGTTTTTCGCGAATATCTCGCTTTTTATTGCTTAAATAAGATTTGCACTTATTATAAAAGTTGTAGAATATAAAATTCTCTACAACTTTTGTTTGAACTTTTGTTTCATACGATCAACCGTTTCTGCTGTAGACCGCAAAGAGTGCGCCGCGCACAGTCATATGTGGTCTAATGCAAGGTCAAGCGTGAGTTACGGTTATCAGTACGTTGGATAAAGTTAATTATTTACTAAAAAA
>NQII01006561.1:14073-39631 GCA_002778355.1 Clitarchus hookeri
TTACGACACTTCCATTGGACACCTAAATCTCCAAACATGAACATTATTTGAACATAACTGGGATGCCCTGCAAGGTGCTGTTCAGAAGAGATCTCCACCGCTTCGCACTCCTATGTATTTGTGGACTGACCTGTAGGATTCATGACGTGAATTGCCTCCTGCATACCTTCAGACATTTGTCGAGTCCATGCCACGTCGTCTTGCGGCACTTCTGCGTGCTCGCGGGGGTTCTACACGATATTAGGCAGGTGTACCAGTTTTTTTTGGCTCTTCAGTGTACATTGATTGGCTAGCGCATAAAATAAAAAAATGAAAGCAACCACACAGAAAAATAGCAACATTTTTCAGACGCGTAAAAAAAGAACAGTGAGTATTTTTTTAGACAGTCGTAGAAAAAAAAACGATGTGGTGGTAGAAGGCACAGAATTCTTTTAACACGAAAGGGGTGATATATCCCCTCAACCCCCCGTTCTCTTCAGAAACACCAGTGAATCGCACTCATACAAATTTTAAGTTTATTCCAGGTTTGAATTTTACACCGACTTCTGTTGCATGAAGCAGCGTATTTTGTTGTCGGCGTAAACGTGAAATTTCAAGAATTTCTGGGACAATAAACTACGTTGAAATACAACACAGAGCAATAACAAACATAGGTTCATCACTCTGAACATGTACAAAAACGTTTCATTTATGGCGTTATTGTATATTTTATTTCAGGAGTTACGAATTTACACTTAAAATCACGTTGATAGTGAACCATGAGCGCGGACCGAAAAAAAAAAAAAAGAATCAATAAACCAGTTAACTCAAACGTAACGTTAGACGAGTTATGATTTGAAAAAAATTAAAAACATAAATATAAATTACAGTCATGCCACATTTTATTCCTATTTGCATACGACAAAATTAAACTGAATTGCGGTTGATAAAAGTTTTCATCTTCACGACTCGTAAGACGTTAAAACATTATACTTCTCGTAGTTCGCTGCCAACTTAACTATGGATCATGTGGTCATTGATTACGTTAAAATATATGCAATTACGGGCTGTGATTTTCTTGAAATGTTGATTGGAAAAGTGCGTGTTTAAAATGAGTGCGATTTCCCGCTGAGCCCAGTTTTTGTGTGCCACATCGTTGTTTCTCTCTTTTCCTCTCTCTTTTTTCCTCTTTCATTTTCCTACTGTTACTTTCTCTCTTTCTCCATCCCTTTTTCCTTTTTCTCTTTCTTTTATTTTCTCTAACTCTTTCTTTCTCACTCTTTCTCTGTCTTCATTTCTTTCTAGCTCTTTTTCTTTTTTGCCTTTATTTGCTTTTCTTTCTCCTAATTTTCGTTTCATGCTCTCTCTCTCTCTCTTCCGTTCTTTATTCCCTTTTCTTTCTTTCTTTTTCTTTTCTCTTTCTCTAACACTATATCTCTCTTTCGCGATTTCTTTTTCTCTCTTTCTCACTTTCCTTATCGTTCATTCTTTCTTTCTGTCTTAAATTCTCTCTTTTTCTCTTTCTCGCCCTCTCTTTCTCCCTTTCTGTCTCACACACAAACACTTACTTAACACTCTTTATATTTGAAGATGAGAATGGGAACTAGGGTTGTCGTTTTTAGATTTAGCTAACTGGCAATGTACACAAGCTTAATATGTTTGAAGAATAATCACACACTTTGAACAGCAATGATAATGAAATAGTGTTATTGCGTCTGTGAGGAGCACGGTTGTATACGTCCAGAAGGCAGGCAACATCTGCTAGTGTACCTACGTGCTAGGTGGCTGCGTACACAGCTTTTTGACAATGCGGATGCGGTGATTATGCTATAATTGGTAGCAACATACATTTAATAAATAATTTTTTTAAAATGTTTATTTACATTTTTATTGACCTCGATATACAGTTAAATGGGTCTCAAACCTTCGGTGCGATGGAATCTGGGTATAATTGCCATATATTTGTAATACTGCAAATTAAAGGTTGAAATTCAACTTACATTTTAGAGAAATGGAATCAAAATTAATTTATAATGTTCTTGAAAATAACTTGAAAATCTTTCCAATTATTTTCACGGTAAAAAAAAATTCCTGTACTGAGACATGTACCTGCAGCATTCTATCAAAAACACAATATTTTTTTTTGTTTGGGGTAGGAAACCATTTCTTTCGAACATAATGGCCAAAGGAAAATATTGTATCTTTACAACACATTGTTTTATCTATGTAATACATATGAAGTATATAGCAGTAGTTTGTTAAATATCAGCATTACGTTTACGCATTCCACTTTAATAGTTCGTGAAATTTACTCTAATTGACTTGTTCTCTAACAAGAATTATGCTGGCAAACAGTTTACAAATAATTTTTTGTAAAAAAAATTTGCATCGTACGCAAGCAATTCTCCATTCGATTACTTCATTTAACTTCTTCAACCTTATTTTAGAGTGAGTGGAGAGATTTAGGCGGCTCTTAACACCGAGGCTATTAAAAGCCGATTAAGGTGATTGAGGTGAATATGGAGCAGAACCAGAATGAAGAGGCGGAGGGAGGAACGGGAGATCCCCGAGAAAATCCGCTGACCAGCGGCATCGTCCGGCATGATTCCCACATCGGAATGTCCAGGAGTGGCCCGGCCGGGAGTGAACCCGGCTCGTCTTGGTGAGAGGCTAGCAGGCTAACCGCTCATCCACTATGGCTCCCTTATTTTAGAGGTAGCCCTTAATCTAATCTATTAACTCGAGCAACAGAACATTTATCTCACCTCATGGGAAAATTGAAGTTAAGGATTTAGGCAATCACTGCTCTTCATAAGCACATTAGGTCTGCATGGGGAGTGAACGATTTCACAGTTGAAGTTTTATAACTGTAGAATACATTATTTAATGCGCTTCACATCGGAATGACCGTTACTGGCATTTTTAGGTAACAAATTAACATTACATTTTGTTCAGTTGGTTAGAAAAATAACTGGGCAGGGAAAAAAAACATTGCATATAGCTGCGTGACTACATGAGTTTATATTTCCTGGGAAATTAAATTAAAATGCCAAGTAGTTTCTAACACTTGAAATAATGACTTGTACTAAGTGAATTAATTATCACAGAATATAATAGTTTTCCACTTTGAATTCGCGATTTAAATTGATTCCTGATCATTACAAAACATGTTTTTGATGCATTTGAAAAATTGTTCTTGTAATGTTACAAAGGAGACGTTTTACAAAGGATATTGTATTTTTACAAAGTTTTGTAAGTATTCAAAGAATTATTTAGTAAAATTGACCAAAAAACTATTTACAGTGTAGGAATGACCTTTGGGTTTAAGTTTAAAATTAGGTTTAGTTAAGTTTTGAGGTTTTAGCATACAGCTTAGGATTAACTAAAAACAGCAAATAAATATGTTAAACATATTTTAAGTATAATTGTTTATGCACTGAACGGCAGCCATCCTCCGTTACTTCAAACGCTGAAAATTAAACAACAGTATCTACAATTTGTACAAAAACGAATTCCGCTTCTAGACATTACCAACTATCTCATATTCCTCAAATAAAAATAATTGTTACGTTGAATTTGCATAATTTAATCATACGTCATGATCACAATTCAATTGTTTTCTACACTAGATATATAAAATTATCAATTTATTAAAAATCATTTAAATAAAAGAAGATTGAAAATATTAACATAATTTATTCCAGCAACACCTGAGAAAAGCCATTTTATGAAATTCCAGGGACAGCCACAATTGTCTATGTTTAATAAATATTAAATGGGAAAATCATTTTTTGTCTATCGTGGAATTTATTTCGCTGTAATTTTTTAAATCCGGCATTTGGAATAGTTTTTAAGGCGTGTACTTAAAAACAGAATAAAGATGATTTTGATATGAATTTATTCGAAAACTAAGGCACAGTAACTAAATTCTTATTATTTTCTGGAAAGGCATTACGTTGAGAGTCTAAAAGTTGATAGTAAATGGTGTTTACCATTAACATAAAAAATAGATGTTTAATATCTCTTTAAAAAAGTAAAACTGTGCTACTAACAAGGCGAAGGGTGGCTTATGTTGTTAGTGCTTTATTTGTGTTTGTCATTCGGTCACCTAACGAGTCGCTATTTTCAGGAAGCAGATATGCTGATGTCACTTTATCACTTTATAAATGAATGGTTACTGAAAATAGGGCAGATAACTTGATGGATGAATGTTACGAAATATTGGTATGAGGGAAAAGAGTATGTATGGCATGATTCATTTATAATTATATATATATAAACGTATGCATATATAATCTATATATAAAACTATGTCGGGTTAGTTACACCATTTATAACTCGAGAACGGCTGTACCGATTTCAATGATTTTAGATTTTTTGGATTTGTCTGCGCCCGGAATAACATATAGGCTATTTAAACATTGTAAAAGTTCACGGAAAAAATAATTATAACGTAAATTAATTTTTTTATATATTTTACATGGATGAAAATTTTGACATTACATTAACTGAAGTTCAAGTATTGCCTCTAAAATAAACATGGCATGCTAACCTGAAAAAACATTCTGATTATAAATCAGTTATACTAACTTCGTTTTCGACTTTACAGATTCAAGGCCAGATTCACCGTCGAATTGGATCATTGCAGCCTCTTGAAGATGCACAGTATAAATTCTTACAAATATACTTCATGGGCAATATAGAGGAACAACTTGATTGGCGTCAAGAGATCAACACAGCAATGAAAATATCAATTCTTCAAGATTTGCAGCAAATACTGCATGAACATCATGCATTGGTCAGGCTGTTAAAGACGGCGATGGAGCGCATGCCAAATGATGACTACAGAGACGTGATCAGAGCGGATAAACGACCAGCTGGAACACACGAACGCACATTGAACGCTCCAACAATAGATGAAGTTCCATCCTTATTATNACATTGAACGCTCCAACAATAGATGAAGTTGCATCCTTATTGTTGGTGAAAACTTTGAAAACGCGATATCGTGCTTACACGTCGCGATACTGGGCAACTGCGAACAATATATGAAACACGCCGTTCATATGACACGTTGCAATACCCGCTGATGTTTTGGCAAGGAGACGATGGATATCAATTTAATATCAAGATGATAAATTCATTGAATGGTGAGTGACAATATCATTGTTTCATTTCAAAAAGGGCTGGCAAACAATCATAAATAGTTTATCTTAACCCCTTTTAAATATGCTAAAAGGAGCTTAGGAGATTTAGTAATCACATGGTTCTGTCCACCCCTTCAGGGAATACGGACATGAGCTTTTCTTCAAAGTTACTAATTTAACTGTTTTTATTACAGGTCAGGAAACTACCAAGAAGGTTAGCTCAATAAATTATTACGCATTTCGTTTGATGATTCGTCAAAATGCTGACAACTATTTTCTACGATTTCGTTGATTGCTACAGCAATATTGCGTCGATATGCACTTCAAAATCGAAAAAGAGCGCCTAACTTTCCCTAGTTTGAACCGTGCCAAAGTGCGTTCAAAGTAGTATATCCATTTACGCGATGCAATAAGCACCGAAGGAGATGCAGCTTATCTTGGTCGATTGACTATTCTACCGGCGACGTACACAGGTAGTCCGTATCATATGCATGAATATGTGCAAGATGCAATGACGTATGTTCGTCATTACTGTCGGCCAGATCTATTTATTACCTTTACGTGCAATTCGAAATGGATAGAAATTGTTGAAATGCTGCTTCCCGGACAAACATCAAGTGATCGGCACGACATCACCACACGTGTCTTCAAGCAAAAAATCCGGTCGCTAATGAACTACATTGTTAAGCAACGCGTCTTTGGGAATACTCGATGCTGGATGTATTCAATCGAATGGAAAAAAAGAGGCTTGCCGAATGCATACATTCTCATTTGGTTAGTTGAATGAATTCGACCAAATCAAATAGATGATATAATATGTGCCAAGATTCCTGATCCCGAAACCGATATAGACCTACATGATGTTGTAATTATGAATATGACTCATAGACCGTGTGGTGCCATCAACCCCCAATCACTGCAAGTGTTACTAACTTTATCCACGAAAATTGACGGCAGAGACCATCACTGGCAACGATGGGTATCCACAGTATCGGCGTCGATCACCCGATGATAACGGTCAAACTATCACAAGGAAAGTGAAAGGAAACGATTTCGTGGTTGACAACAGTTGGATTGTTCCATATTCGACATTTCTATCCAAAACATTCAAGACACATTGCAACATTGAGTATTGAAATTCGGTGAAGTCCATCAAATACATCTGCAAATATGTCACGAAAGGCAGCGATATGTCGGTTTTTGGCATCCAAACCTCCAATACCAACGATGAAATTACGCGCTAACAAGTTGGTCGATATGTGAACTGCAATGAGGCGATTTGGCGTATATTCTCATTCGCTATTCACGAACGTCATCCCACTGTTGTACATTTGGCGGTGCATCTGGATATTAGTCAAAGAGTTTAATTTACCGCGTCGAATGTGGCTCAACATGCTGAAGCACCTCCAGCAACAACATTGACCAGATTCTTTGAGATTTGCCAAAACTATCCGTTTGCCGGAACGTTGCTTTACGCGGAGATGCCACATTATTACAGTTGGAAAGCATCATCGAAGAAATTTCAACGTCGGAAGCAAGGCGATGCGGTTCCTGGTCATCCGGATGTGCGTCCTACTGATGCTCTTGGTCATATTTAAACAGTTCATCCGAAGAATGATGAATGCTTCTATTTGCGGTTGTTGCTGGTGAATGTTCGTGGGCTAACATCATTTGAATCACTACGATCTGTAAATAGTATAGTGTGCCCAACATTTCGTGCTGCATGTCAAGAGATCAATTTGCTTGAAAACGATACTCATTGGGACACGACAATCGCTGAAGCAATTATTTCTGCAACTCCAAGTCAGATACGCACATTATTTGCTATCATCATTTCGACATGTTTCCCATCGAATCCACGTGATCTGTGGAACAAATACAAAGATGACATGTCAGAAAACATTTTACATAGAATTCGTGTCAGTTCAAGAAATCCCGATCTTGAGGTGAATGATGAGATGCATAACCAGGCTTTGCTCTTGATCGAAGACATGTGTTACCTCATGTGCGGCAGTTTGTTAGTCAGGTTAGGAATGCCAGCGCCAGATCGAGGAATGAATGACGCATTTAATCGAGAATTAGAACGAGAACGTGAATATGATCGACATGAATTAGACCAATCAGTTCAAACGAATGTGCCCCTGTTGAACCCCCAACAGAAGGAAGTGTATGATACATTAATCAAGGCAATTGATGAGGGAAATGGTGGCTTATTTTTCCTGGATGCCCCCGGTGGAACTGGGAAGACATTCCTCATGTCATTGATTTTGGCCACTGTTCGAGCGAGATCCGACATTGCGGTAGCAGTTGCTTCTTCTGGAATAGCGGCCACATTGTTAGAAGGATGCCGTACGGCTCATTCAGCGTTTAAACTGCCGTTAAACCTTCAAACTACTGAACAACCGACATGTAACATTGCGAAACGCTCCGCAATGGCCAAGGTTTTAGTAGCATCTAAAATCATCATCTGGGACGAATGCACAATGGCGCACAAACGCGCATTAGAAGCACTTGACCGAACATTGAAAGATCTGCGCAATGACTCGAGATGTTTTGGAGGCGCAATGATTTTACTGTCTGGCGACTTCCGCCAAACACTGCCAGTCATTCCAAGATCGACTGCTGCCGATGAAATAAACGCTTGCCTCAAATCATCAAATCTGTGGCGCTATGTGAAGAAACTTCAGCTGGCAGCAAACATGAGAGTTGCATTGCTGAACGATCCATCTGCTGGAGATTTCTCCAAGCAATTGCTGACTATCGGTAATGGCCGTGTTCCTGTCGACGAATCGAGCGGATTGATTTCATTTCCTCCGAATTTTTGCAATTTCATCTCATCGAAAGACGAGCTCATCAAGAAAGTGTTCCCGAACATCATTGCTAATCACAAAAATAACAAATGGTTGAGTGAGAGAGCAATTTTGGCGGCTAAGAACAAAGATGTGGATGACTTAAATATAGTAATTCAGAATCAAATCGTTGGTAATCTGCATTCATTTAAATCTATTGACTGTGTAATAAACGAAGACGAAGCCACCAACTATCCAACTGAATTTTTAAACTCCTTGGATGTGCCTGGCTTACCACCGCACAATTTACAACTGAAGGTTGGCTCGGTAGTAATAATGCTTCGAAATCTAAACCAACCAAAACTATGCAATGGAACGCGTTTGGTGATAAGAAAACTGATGACCAATGTGATTCACGCGACGATACTCAAAGGAAAATTCAAAGATGAGGAAGTTCTCATTCCGAGGATTCCTATGATCCCAACCGATATGCCCTTTGAGTTTAAACGACATCAATTTCCGATTCATCTTGCATTCGCCATGACGATTAGCAAATCTCAAGGCCAATCCTTAAGTGTTTGTGGTCTAAATCTAGTAAATACATGTTTTTCTCATGGTCAATTATACGTGGCATGTTCACGCGTCGGCAAACCATCGGCTTTATTTGTTCTTGTGCCTGATAACAAAACGAAAAATTTCGTATGTCATAAGGTGCTTCACTGAAGAAAATTAACGCGAGTACAACCCATGCAGTAAAATACAGCTGACACGCCATTGAAANTTGACACGCCATTGAAATACTTAATTTTTGTACTTTAATTGATTTTTTATTTTCTTTATATATATTATACTAATAAACTACTGAACTTAATACATTTTGAGTATTAATTTTATTTTACGTTAATAAAATCCTAAATAAACTAAACTTAAAGTTAACACGACATTCATTGACTGTTAGGCGGTACGAAGTCCGCCGGGGTCAGCTAGTAACTTATATACAAGATGATTCTCATTTAGACCGACACACTTCGTGAGGTGATTCTTTATGAAAAAGTAAAAGGAAAACATATGGGATACTTTATACCGAGAGTGAATATTAAGGGGGGTATGAACCCTTAAAAAACGAGATTTTAAACCATATTTTCTGCAAAATATCGGTAATGAAGTAAAATGACACTGANCTGACACGCCATTGAAATACTTGATTTTTGTACTTTAATTGATTTTTTATTTTCTTCATATATATTATACTAATAAACTATTTAACTTAATACATTTTGAGTATTAATTTTATTTTACGTTAATAAAATCCTAAATAAGGCTAACCTAAAAGTTAACACCACATTCATTGACTGTTCGGCGGTACGAAGTCCGCCGGGGTCAGCTAGTAACTTATATACAAGATGATTCTCATTTAGACCGACACACTTCGGAAGGTGATTCTTTATGAAAAAGTAAAAGGAAAACATATGGGATACTTTATACCGAGAGTGATTATTAAGGGAGGTATGAACCCTTAAAAAACGAGTTTTTAAACCATATTTTCTGCAAAATATCGGTAATGAAGTAAAATGACACTGAAATTCTCCGAACATTGTTTTACTATCGGGATCTTGAACGTACGAACTAACCCTCGTTACTACCGCCCTTCATCATGTAAAAAATAACAGGGGAGACTTCCCTCGTATTGCATACAACTTTCTTACCGTCAGGAATTATGAACATTTGATGCTTGTGTTGATAAGTACGACCTAATTTAAAAAAATTCCTTTCTTGATACAATTGTTTAAGACCTACAATTTACGTTTAAAACGCAGACATATCTTCACGTGTTCGGCATTGTATCGCTGCAGGAGTAGTTTGTGTGTGTTCCTAACGAAAATAGTATTAATGAGTGTTAACTGTTACATGGAAAATCCCGATATCATAAAACAACGTTCGGAGAGTGGTAAATTAATTTTACTTCGTTACCGATATTTTGCAAAAATACGCTTTGAAATCTCGATTTTTATGAGATACCACCCAATATATTCGGATTAGGTATAAGTGCCTCATGTTTTCGTTTTAGTTTTTCATAAAGAATTGCCTCTCGAAGTTTGTCGGACTAATTGAGAATCGCCCTGTGTGTGTGTGTGTGTGTGTATATATATATATTCATATCAGGGTTGATAAAAATAATTATTAAAAAAAAATCAAAATAATCGGATTTATTTGATTTAAATCGGATTCACTTGATTTAAATAAGATTTTTTTGATATATNGAATTGCCTCTCGAAGTTTGTCGGACTAATTGAGAATCGCCCTGTGTGTGTGTGTGTGTGTGTGTGTATATATATTCATATCAGGGTTGATAAAAATCATTATTTAAAAAAAAATCAAAATAATCGGATTTATTTGATTTAAATCGGATCCACTTGAGTTAAATAAGATTTTTTTGATATATGTACATATTCCCATCTTTTTTTATTTGGAAGTAAGTTATTATTAAAAAAAAAGATCTTTGTTTATTTAAATTATATTTTAATTTATTAAATAAAAAAGAATCAACATTGCAGTTCATCTAAAATTATCAATATCAATCACATTCAAACAAAAAATAAATAATGAAAAATTAAGAAAATCAACGACTTAAAATTGACAAAATCCGTTTGGCTAGTTACATAATTCATTTTTTCCCATTCAGGTTCTTTAAAAGGAAAACTAATTTGGCTGCCTTCTCGGTGCCTAACCTATTTCTTATTTTGGTATGCACCAAATTAAACGTTGAAAATATTCTTTCCACCCCAGCGGAAGATGCAACAGCACTTAGCAGTTGCTTTGTTATCTGTAATTCTGCTTCAGTTATACATTTTTTCATGTTGTGGATTGCTAACCACCAATCAGTAGGGGCGGTTTTCTGTAAGACTTGTTCATCAACCAATACTCCAGTGAAAGGCTCAACTTTTGCATTCAAACGCACAATGCTATTCATCAAACTGGTTCCTGTCTCTCCATAGCTTTCTCGCAAAATCGTAAGGCTGCATCACTTTCGTCGCTTGACAACTTTTCTTGGGGCAGTTTTGGATTCACCATGTAAGCTAGATAGTGAGCCAGTGTCATCGCTTGGCGATAAAGTTTCCTGACAATCTTCATTTGAATCATATGTAGTTCCTCCTCTAGTTGGTCAATTAATTCCTGCCAGATAAGTACACTATCTGAAATGGTACACTTATCGCTCTTAATCTTATCCAGAGCTTTGGCTATTGGCTCTAGTCGTCCAATTAGACCTTCTGCATTTATTTTAATACTCATATTTTGTATGAGATTTCTAATGTTCATCTTCTATCTGCATCAAAATCGGCCAGTTTTTAACATAGCTCTTTAGTGAATCACACATTGTGTTCCATCTTACTTCTTGTGGCATTACTAAACTATTCACCTTGCAGAGTGAATATTTAGCATGCGCGAAATGATGGTTTCTGAAGTTCTTGATAACTATCAGAACATGTGTTGTAGCATCTGGAATTTCTAAATCTTTAGCCAATAGGTTAAGAATATGCGCAGAACATCTGTAGTTAACTATAGGTACATTGACTTCCGCGCCATTATCGTCAGCAGTGTTTGTTTGAAGCTGCTTACGCATTTTTGCCATGTTAACTGCATTATCCGATACAACACTTCTAACTTTACAGTTAAAAAGTTTTTCTGCTTTTGGTATACTTTCATTTGCCACAGTTTCTAAGTAGTCGGCAGTGTGACCCTGGTCTGTCGTATCAATGGTATCAACCAGGACAGTTTTACCATCATTCGTTGAGACACAAGTGCAAATGATAGGGTCATTTCGTATGTTAAACCACCCATAAATTGACAAGGTTACAGTTTTATTCACTAAATCGGATCTACTTTTGTTTTGTTCGTCCTTGAAAACTTCATCGAGCAGCTTGCCACCAATATCAAATCGATTTGGAGGAACGTAACCTGCCCGTAACATACTCATCAATTTCTTGAACTCTTCGTGCTCCGCGTGCAGAAATGAGATATTAGTTGCATAAAAATACTTCGCTACTTGCAAATCCAAAAGATGATTCTGCGTGGCATCTGTTTTTACAACGTAGTCATCNTATATATATATATATATATATATATATATATTCATATCAGGGTTGATAAAAATCATTATTTAAAAAAAATCAAAATAAACGGATTTATTTGATTTAAATCGGATTCACTTGATTTAAATAAGATTTTTTTGATATATGTACATATTCCCACCTTTTTTTATTTGGAAGTAAGTTATTATAAAAAAAAAGATCTTTGTTTATTTAAATTATATTTTAATTTATTAAATAAAAAAGAATCAACATTGCAGTTCATCTAAAATTATCAATATCAATCACATTCAAACAAAAAATAAATAATGAAAAATTAAGAAAATCAACGACTTAAAATTGACAAAATCCGTTTGGCTAGTTACATAATTCATTTTTTCCCATTCAGGTACTTTAAAGGGAAAACTAATTTGGCTGCCTTCTCGGTGCCTAACCTATTTCTTATTTTGGTATGCACCAAATTAAACTTTGAAAATATTCTTTCCACCCCAGCGGAAGATGCAACAGCACTTAGCAGTTGCTTTGTTATCTGTAATTCTGCTTCAGTTATACATGTTTTCATGTTGTGGATTGCTAACCACCAATCAGTAGGGGCGGTTTTCTGTAAGACTTCTTCATCAACTAATACTCCAGTGAAAGGCTCAACTTTTGCATTCAAACGCATAATGCTATTCATCAAACTGGTTCCTGTCTCTCCATAGCTTTCTCGCAAAATCGTAAGGCTGCATCACTTTCGTCGCTTGACAACTTTTCTTGGGGCAGTTTTGGATTCACCGTGTAAGCTAGATAGTGAGCCGGTGTCATCGCTTGGCGATAACGTTTCATGACAACCTTCATTTGAATCATATGTATTTCCTCCTCTAGTTGGTCAATTAATTCCTGCCAGATAAGTACACTATCTGAAATGGTACACTTATCGCTCTGAATCTTATCCAGAGCTTTGGCTATTGGCTCTAGTCGTTCAATTAGACCTTCTGCATTTATTTTAATACTCATATCTTGTATGAGATTTCTAATGTTCATCTTCTATCTGCATCAAAATCGGCCAGTTTTTAACATAGCTCTTTAGTGAATCACACATTGTGTTCCATCTTACTTCTTGTGGCATTACTAAACTATTCACCTTGCAGAGTGAATATTTAGCATGCGCGAAATGATGGTTTCTGAAGTTCTTGATAACTATCAGAACATGTGTTGTAGTATCTGGAATTTCTAAATCTTTAGCCAATAAGTTAAGAATATGCGCAGAACATCTGTAGTTAACTATAGGTACATTGACTTCCGCGCCATTATCGTCAGCAGTGTTTGTTTGAAGCTGCTTACGCATTTTTGCCATGTTAACTGCATTATCCGATACAACACTTCTAACTTTACAGTTAAAAAGTTTTTCTGCTTTTGGTATACTTTCATTTGCCACAGTTTCTAAGTAGTCGGCAGTGTGACACTGGTCTGTCGTATCAATGGTATCAACCAGGACAGTTTTACCATCATTCGTTGAGACACAAGTGCAAATGATAGGGTCATTTCGTATGTTAAACCACCCATAAATTGACAAGGTTACAGTTTTATTCTCTAAATCTGATCTACTTTTGTTTTGTTCGTCCTTGAAAATTCCATCGAGCAGCTTGCCACCAATATCAAATCGATTTGGAGGAACGTAACCTGCCCGTAACATACTCATCAATTTCTTGAACTCTTCGTGCTCCGCGCGCAGAAATGAGGTGTTAATTGCATAAAAATACTTCGCTACTTGCAAATCCAAAAGATGATTCTGCGTGGCATCTGTTTTTACAACGTAGTCATCTAGTTTTTTACGGGCTAAACCAGCGCTCTGATTTGCTTTAGGTAAGGAACTAGCAGATGCAGAAGACACCGAGGCACAAGCCTTTTCGTTTACTCCTAAAACAAACATCTCTATAATAATATGTCTTGTAAATAAATGTCCTGGTAATTTTTCTACAAACAACATGGCCTGGTCTCATACGAACGTGCGGTATCCGGTACTGCCAAAGAAAGCGGCGTGATATTCTGCCGGATATTGTAAGATAGAAAATAAATTACACCACATAACTACATAACATATAAAAATGCACGAGAAACAAAAATCATAGCACTGTTAATAAAAAAGATAGTAAGTTGCCCCGCGCTCGCGGCGGCACTGCCGCCGACGTCGTTTGAGTCGATGTTCTGATTGCGATCCTTTTCTGCCACACTGGAGTTGGTTTATTACAACATTTCCGTTTAGATGTGCACTGTTGACTGAAACTCTAAAAGTCGAACCCTAGTGGCTGCAATTTAGATTCTTACACAACTTGTTTTCTATTTTCAAGCGTCATAGCTCGTTGATTAAAAAATGTCGTTTCAATTCCCCCTCCCATACAAATAAGTGAAATGGCGCATAAGCAATTCATTCTGTTTTATGGGACGATTGGTCAGCTCAGAGAAATGCCGTTAGTACCACGCCGCGGTTGACCGCTGGTCTTTACAGGGCTGTGACGCACCTATGAGCTCCCGTTCCTTATCACTTCATTGCTAGCCCGTCATCCGAAACCATGTAAAATATGTCACTTGAAACAAACTGTTCATGCCTTGTTAAAATGTTACATATATTCAAGCACATATTTAAGCGTTTATGTAGTCAATACCCATAAAAGTAGTGGATAAAAACTAAAAACCTGAACTAAGGTCTGTACCCTACATACTTATAAAATATCGATATCTTCCTTTTAACTACAGATTCGATTTCCAGACACGATAATTGTCGATATGAAATGGAACATCGTTGTTCGTGGTAACTTAAAATAATCACTATTGCAGAAGTTACGACGTTTAATTCTGCATAAACGCTCGCTTTAATATTATCTTTTGGGTGTACAGTCAGTCACAAAAAATTGTGCAAGGCTCCATACATTTTACAAAATTAAGTAGTTAAAAATAAATTTAAAAGATTGTTACGAAAATATCTAAAAAAGCAGAAGAAGTGTTCCAAGAATGTAAAACTGACAAGACTACGACGTGTATGCGGACGTGTCGTGAAAGACGCATGCTTCTTCTGTGATGAGAAGTACTCGGAACTCGTTTGTATTCATACATTGCAACTGAGTAATAAGCTCGGTGATGTTGATAGGCAACTCAAAAACTCTTGCAGTTTAAGAATTGGCTATATGGTTGCAACTGAAGCCAACAAGAAAAAAGAAAATCTCAACGATAATTAACAAGAAGTAACTGATATAACTGATAAGACTACCTTCCTTAAAATTGGCGCAAATAAAATTTTATAAAGTTTTTAAAAATTTAGATAGCAATTAGACCTTACCGTCTCATTGAAAGCAATGTCATTAGAGATGAAGCCAGAAACTTCCGTAGCAGTAGAGAAACAACTACAAATACACGCGTGCTTTACCCGTAACTCGAACACAGAAAACCATTTACCATGAGCTGGCGGCCATTACAGAGGTCACATCCGGAGCATCTAATTCGGATGTTATCAGTCAAATGTTTTGAATGATAATGTTTACTAACCTGAAATATTTTAAAGACCCTCATTTTGAAAAGTTGTGCCTGAACCACTTTAAAAAAACGTAAGCTTACAGTAGGCCAGACCGTTGCACTACTTGTGCTAAGTATTTGGTGGAAATCGGTCTATTGGTTCTTGAGATATGGCACGAAAACTGAATTTTCGTGTCTGGTAATATCGTTCAAAATTACCTAGAAAAGAGGATCTGAGTACGATGCAAACAATAGATACTGTCGCTATACAAAGTCTGGTTGAATACCGTTAAGATATATATATATATGTGTGTGTGTGTGTGTGTGTGTTCGTCAAAAATGTAGGGGTACACGTATAAAAGAAGAGAAGCAAAAACTGCCCGGTAAACATGGGTCNCTGGGTCCGGAAATAAACCCTTTAGAGACAATGGCATCTGTGTGCTGCTTGGGCCGCCAGTGAACTCCGAGCACCTGGATAATGTAATGTGGCAATGTTTTGTTTACAGCGGTAATGGACATGTCCTGTACCATACCGCCCTCTCCCCCAAAAACTATCCGGCCCATTTCGCGTTGCACGAGCTTTAGTACTAAACAACACACTAGCAGTGTGTCGTGAACAAGGTGGCTATTTACATTGCGCATGAAAGGTCTGTGCAACAGTACATACACAAGCCTGATTTACTTGTGCGAAGGTGTTGTAAACAATGGGCCACGATTACAGCAACCCAGATATTCGCTTGATGTACGGCAAAGCCAACGGCAGTGCACTGGAGGCTGCGCGGCTCTGCGCACAAGTGTTTCCTCACTAAAGGAATCACGAAAGGCGAACATTCATCAAGATTCCTCAACGCCTTCGAGAAAATGGGTTCTTTACACACCAACAACGACCAGGTAGACCGAGTTCCATAGCTCCTGGTGTAGAACTTGCACAGAATCTTGCACATCTAGTAAACCAAGGAACTTCGATTAGGAGGGTGGCTATACAAGAGGTGATAAGTACAAGCTGTGTGTGGCGAATCTAGTTGCTGTACTCATGCCATACGCACCGTGTGTAAGGACAGAAGAACACAGATTTCCTTCCCAGATTGAATTTTTTCCCGCATATACAACACCAACGAGCCCTAGAACCCCAGTTTTTAAACACGAAGCTGGGTTTATCCGTGACGGCATTTGTAATTTCCACAATTGTCACGTGTTGGCCGCAGCCAATCCTATTGCAGTGAAAAAGGAACATCAACAAACGTTCTCGTTCAATGTCAGAGTAGGAATACTCAGCGACTGTCTAATTGGACCGCATTTCCTACCACAGAGGCTGAACGGCGAACGGTACCTGCGCTTCCTGCGGCACGATCTTCCAACGTTGCTTGACGATGTGCCATTGCACTAACGACGGCGGATGTGGTTTATGCACAATGGTGCACCAGCACATTTCTTTCTACATGTAAGACGATA
Organism: Clitarchus hookeri; assembly: GCA_002778355.1. Taxonomy (NCBI): domain Eukaryota; kingdom Metazoa; phylum Arthropoda; class Insecta; order Phasmatodea; family Phasmatidae; genus Clitarchus; species Clitarchus hookeri. The sequence continues at coordinate 31,018 of NQII01006561.1, forward strand.
TCTAAACAGACGCTCTGGTGACCAGTAGATGGGTACAGGAAGACCTTTACCGTAGCCTCCTAGATTACTGGATTTAAATCCTTTGTATTTCTCTGTATGTGGTTATGCCAAAAGCTTTGTTTACGATACAGCAGACATTGCCAAACCTGAAAAATTGCAGCATCGGATTGTACAGGCTTTCCAGCAAATGAAGAATGACCCCGGATAGCTCGAGCGCATTCGCGGGTCTTCGCGGAGACGACTGGACAGATGCATTCAAGTGCATGGTCAACATTTTGAACACCTACTGTAAACCTCTTCAGTTAACATGTTCATAGTGTACCGTACCTTGTGTGTCCACTGACGTCACTGCTGTTCAACCCAAACGGTCGCTTTTTTCTACGTTCAATCACATTTGTGTGGGGCTGAAGCCACAATTATGACTTGTACTGTCTCGTGACTGATACATTAAATCAAAGTGTCACTATTTTTGTTGGCATTCGTACTTAGTATCCAGCGGGCCCTAACCAGCACACAACAGCCATCATCTCGTAAACGGTTAATTTCCGGACCCATGTTTACTGGGCCTTTTTTGCTTCTCTTCATATACGTATCATCTCTGCATTTCTGACCATCAATATTGAAACACCCATTACAAAGATACCTTCTCTAAATTTTTATGGACGCCATTTTAAAAAAGAATGTTTGACTCTACTGAAATTATAAAAGTTTATATAGCCTTCTGTAGCACTGCTGGTGTGCGAAATTTGGTGGAAATTGTTTGAACGGATCAGGAAATATGACCAAATGTTAAATTTTCTCATCTAGCACTATTTTACAAAAAAAGGGCAGCAAAAGACGATCTCTGTACGCATGATTGATACTTCTAATGAATGTTGTTAGCGTAAAAAATTTGGGTGAATTCTATCAAATTGTTTGATAGATATTACTTACTAATCCTAATTATTTAAATTAATGATTTTTTTCAAAAGGCTATGACTTAAAATGTTAACAAATTCTTTTTATCAGCCATTTTGACAAATGGCACCACATGAAGAAATTGAGTTTTTATCATATCTCTAGAAACATTCTGCCGATTCCTACCAAATTTAGCAAACAAGTAGTGTGGCAGGTGATGCAAACTGTTATTTTTAAGTATGCAAGAAAGTTATTTTTAAAAATTGGTGCTATACATCCATTTTATCTTAGTAAGATATATGGTCGAAATTATGTAATTTTTTCCAACATAACTTAGTATGCTGGCAGTATGTATTAAAACTATTAAATATGTCGACACAAACTCTCTTTTGTGCGGCATTTTTTGTATGATATTGTCACATGAAAAAATAATATTTTTATGCCATATCTTAGGAAAGAACAAACAGAAATCTATTAAAATTGGCAGGCCATGTAAACTGGTATGTGTAAAGTGGACGGGTCACTTATTTTTGAAATTGTGGCTAAACAAATATTTTAGACGTATTTGGTATATAATTCATGCCGTTTGGTTAATTTATACCAAATTGTATGCTGAAAGTATTGTGTATATTACAAGCATAAAATATGCTAAAAAAAAAGCTACTATTGTTTGCCATTTTGCAAGATAGCGTTACATTAAAAAAAATTTTTATGCGTATCTTGGGGACCAATCAACAGGTTGTCCCCAAATTCTTCACACAGGTAGTCCTACGGTAGACATGCAAACTTATGTGTTTTAAGTGCCTCAGAGCATAATCTAATTGACTACCGAGTAAATATTTCAGGTTGGTGAACCCTATCATTAAAAACATTCGATTGATAGTGTGCGCAGTTGACACTCCGAATTTTACCTCTGTAATGCAGTATTATGGTATAAGATTTTCTCTGCTCAAGTCCCGGGTAAGACACGTGTGTATTTGTAATTGTCTCACTACTGTTGCATATGTTTCAGGTTCCATTGCTAATGATATTGTTGTCAACGACATGTCAAAGCCTTCCTGACATCAAAGTTTTTAAGAACTTCGTTAAAAATTATTTGCACCCATGTGGAATATATATTAATAACTTTTTGTTAGTGTAGAAATCAAAGTTAATGTTTGAAGGATAAAGGAATTGGCAGCAGTACACAGTACGAGTGCGAAAAAAAATATCCTTGCTTACATACCAGAAATTGCAGCTCAGACAAAAGATGGTGACGGCCTACTAATGTGCAAAGATGAAATTATATCAATAACTGCTAACAAGGTGCACATCAAGATAGCATGTGCCTTGCTCATGCAGCGACTGTACATCTTGAACGTAAAGGATTCGACTGGACAGTCTGGCGAGAATAGTCAAGAGTACAGCACCCTCTGACTTCAATAATTTGTAATATTTGTTCTTTTCTAGTAAGGAAAGATGATATAGTATTTGACAGTTACAAAGAATGACCACTACAGAAAGATGAAATACGCAAATGGCATAGTGATTCCCGAATGCAACTTTAAGTCTCAACAAAATTACCACTACTAAAAATTGCTTCGAAATGAAGAAAATAAATACGAGGTTTTCTGACATTTTGCTTGTGACTTTCAAAAGATAAAAATTCCCTGAAATTTGGATAACAGTAAAACTAACAAAACATGATCGTGTGGTGCACATTCTTGCTGGCCTCGAACCATGTATGCACGAGGAGGCTGAAGCTAGAATGCTATCACATAATAAACATGGAAATGAAGATGGAGTCGAGTTCTTATTCATTCGAACTGTTGACCCAGGCGTGGCAATTATTGCATTTAATGGTTATTGGGACTCTCTCAAGAATGTGGATGGAGCTTGAAGTTGACAAATTTCACAGGTTTTGGTCATTTTGTGACCATGTTAAAAAATTGGGACTTCTAACTTTTCCAATTCACATTAAAGAGCATGGTTATCCACACCCTCTGTTTTCCGTAGCATTTCAGTAATGCACGCATGAGTTTTAAACGTCTTTCCTGTTGGAAGGGGGTTTTTACGGTGTATATGACTCCCCCACCCCCTTACATATAGCCTCAGCTGTAGGAACAATAAGGAAGGTAGTCATGGCCACAATCGCGGCCAGGACTTCGCTGCCGTGATGCACACCCCCTTCCCCAATCCTGTACGAGCAAGATGCTCAGCCCTGGGATGTAATTAGCTCCCATCCTGCTTCAGACGCCCACTTAACAATTAGCAATGCGGTAGAAAATTAAAAAAAAAAAGGTAATTTTTGACATGCGTTTACTGACTGTGATACAGTAACTGCTTTTGTGGGACGTGGCAAGGAGACAAATTAGGAAAGTTATCATAATTACCACGCTATCTCTGATATATTTTATAAGCTCTCTCATTGCCTATGCTATAATTCTTACAATAATGTTATCCTTCTCCAGCAGTTTACTGTACGTAGGCTGTTCACGGTAAAGTGAACAATTCTGGAAGCCCTGCGAGGTGTCTACTTTCAGCCCGTACCTTGCGTATCTCACCGCATATCAAAATAAACATTGCCATGTCATTTTCAGCTAGTGTTTTCATCAACTGCTCAAATTGCTCGTGCATATGCTCATTAAAAAAAACATATGAACACTTTTCTCTGCTTATATATATATATATATATATATATATATATATATATAATATACACACACAAACACTTGTACTGATATGAGCACTTTTCTCTGCTTATATACATAATACATACACACATTTACTCATATTTGTAAATAAAATGCCTTTGACACAGTTAAATAACCTTGCAAGGCAATAAGGAATTACATTTTGTTTTACGCTGTCAACATAATCGCAAAAAACATTTCAAACATTAATCTTTCAAAAGTATTGATATCTAGAATGTTCGGGCGTTATATGCGACCTAAGAAAGGTACGCTATAGTTATATTGTATCTTTCGTACAGAAAACAACAGGTATTAAACTATTGTTAAATTACCTAAGAATCTAATAATAATTTATAAAAATATCTGCGAGTAGAATGAAGGAAAATGGTTTGCAAGTTTGGTTGCTTTGAAGTAAAGTGCGTAGTTGTGATAAGTAGTGTTGTCGGGGCAAAAACCGTAATTTTATGAGAATTTCGCTCATTTGATTGCAAGTAATAATAGTTCGGTAAGTCTCAGTTGTTACTCCACTCTACTTTATTTTGTTAATTTGTAACTTGATATTTTATTACTAAAAGGAATGAATTGACAAAATATTATAATGGCATTTATGATATAACCCAACCATATAAATATAAACTAGTATATAAGCACCAAATTAGTTTTTCACCTCTAAATGTCACCACTATTAGCAGACACAATGTCTTCACTTTAGTATTATGTGGTGTAAAATGGCTTCAGAATTCCTAAGAGGGACAATTTTTGGATTAAACTACCTAAATAATATCGATACTATTATCGGTTATCTGTACAATTTAAGTTAAATCATAAAAGTCCTTAAAAATATTTTTCATAACAAACTAATGTAATTGAGTAATTACTCGATCAAAATGCATAATCGATATCATATTTGAATTCCCTGGCCTGAAAAACACGGAAAACTATATGCTGTACGCCTGATAATAATGATTTTACAAGTTACTGATTGGCGGGTGGGAGGAGGGGGGGTGCGGTGGTATGGTGGTTAGACTACTCGCCTTCCACTTACGGGAACTGGGTTCCATTCCCAGCAGGTTCGCTCTCACATTTTCGCATGTGAGAATCGCGTCGGACGATGCCACGGGTTGAAGGGTTTTCTCGGGAATCTCCCATTTCTCCCGCCCTTGCGTTCTGGCGCAGCTCCATACGCACCTCACATCACCCTCCTCGGCTCTCAAAACCCCGTTGTTAAGAGCCGCCAAACTCACTTCACTCTATAAGTACTGGTTTTGGAGGTTACCATTTTTGTCATAATTGCGTCATATTAGCAATGTAGAGGTTATATTTCTGGGTCCAAATCAGAAATCTCTATCCATAGTTAACACTATAGGCTGTTCACGGTAAAATGACCTCTTTTGAAAGAACTGTTTAAGATCTGCTTGTATGCACATATGCACCATATGCAATATTAACATTTTGATGGGTTTGGCCACTTTATTACTGCGCGTTAATGCGTCGGTCAATAAAAACTGTTAAATTATCAGAAAATAAATATAAAAAATTTGTTGTTAATTCATAAACTTACATAAACTAAAAATGTAAAAAAAATAATTATTTCAATGTAAAAATTATTTTCGTGATACTTTTAATTGAACGCTAGGACGTGGAACTACTTTCCCTCCATCGTTGCCAACTTTATTGGGCGAATGCCAGTCATTGTGCCCGTTAAAATATTTGCATGTAGGGGAAGTGACATTTTTCAAATGTTGATTAGAGGAGTGCTCACTTTACCGTGAATAGCGTTTTATCACTGTACGAAATGGCGCGTTGGTACCACATTTAGCACGACAGGGCTGATATGTGGTGTAAAGCTACTGGAGCTACTGTGCTTGGCCTGGGGAAAGTGACTGGGACGTGGGGGAATGCAGCGCACTCGAGGGTCGGTGTGCACGTGTGAGTGTGCCGAGATTGCCAGGTGTCCGTCACTGCCCATGTGAGTGAGGCGGACAAGATGGCCTGTCCACGCACCACTGCTTCCACGTGACAGCGAGGCCGAAAACAGCGGTTACTTTGTACCAGCTGGGGTAACTTAGACACCTCAAAATACTTGTTTTCATGTCATTTAGTGAAGGAATCGCAAACATTACCTGAGCAGATAGCATCCAAAATTTAAATACACATTTCGCGGTTACTTTGGCAAATGGCGCAAAAAAAAAATGCATTTCAAAGTTTTTCCAGCAGGTACAAAGACACCCAGTTTACGGGAATGCCATTGTATGGTTTCAGTAATAATTACAGAACAAAGTTAATATTTAATATTTCGGTCTGGCCAAACACATTATTTTACACACAAACAAATATAATTTCTCCATTTACCTCCAGCATAAAAGCAACCTCTTCGGAACAGCTGCGGAAAATGTCCCTATGCCAAACTCATCCATATAGAATCTCGTCTTGCTCCCAAACTGAGTACATTAAACCTTATCCATGGCGATAGCTAATTATCCCCATTACAGTAATGTCTATTTTATAGCTAGGTGCAACGTCAACTCTTATTTACAGCAAAATCTTGTACGAAGGAAATTCAAAAGTTATCTTCAGTTTGTGTAAGTTTCATCGCGTATTCTTCTGACTACATCATAAATCTTGGTTTGCGAATGTATGTACCTGCTGTATAAGTGAAAGTTTTCCTTGCACAAGTGTAAGCAATCATAATGTCTACTTCTACCTCAAGGCGCTAACGAAATATCTGAAGTGACTGATGATTACATTAATTTCGCAGCATAAATAATTTTGTAAGTTTTAACGTGCGCTTAAAATCTGGCATAGATGGCTGACTTGGCGTAGTTATCCAACCGTTGTCAGCATATTGTAAATGTTAAAGAAAGAATATATCCGACGATAACATACTGTGTCTATAATTTAGATGGGCATTTTCCCCATGTGAATCAAACTAAGAAAGAGGAAATTTTCACTCAATTTTGCAGTTACACAATATTTATTTGTGCAGAGGGTCTAGATAATGATAAAAGCACAAATAGGTTGCTTATTTTAAGTCGGGACGTAAAGAAATCCATACTTTTTCTGTTGGAAAATAATATATCTCCCTTCCAATTATTTCTTGGCCGCTTCTTTTTCCATTCCAGGTTTACTGCCTTCCGAAAACACCTTCCACGATAGCCACTACTCCATTTTGTATCCAACGATGCCATCCCTAAGCAATACCCAGCTCTACTTGACCACTTACATTTCCGTAACATTTAGGCAGATGGCGCAGTGACACCACACTGTCTCGTACTCGGGAGGACACCGGTTCCAGTAATACTGATATCGGCGTCAAAGTCACTTCACATGAATGCACGATGAGTTGGCAAAAAAAAGATCATGGCCATTACCCACTCAGATCATAACTCTCCTAATTATTTGTTCTGTATCCTGTAACCGCGCTGTAGACGATACACTACAACCATTTTCTATAACGTCTCACCCCCTCCCTCCAAAACAAATTTTTTCCCCTTTTAACATGTACGTGATACTTTGCTTTTCAAGAACGTTTAATAAACAGAAACCTCGTAACAAACAACGATTTGCGTGCCTTTTTGCCCTTTATAAACGGTCTTCGTAGTTGGTGTGTACCTTGCTCTAACTAACCACTTTCCCGGTGTAACGTGTTTGCAATTCTGGAACAACTTCAGATACAGGCTTCGTACATCACACTCCAGTTTCATGGCGACTATACGATAGCATTTCTCTAAAACCCATTTTACGAGGCATATTGCAGTTTTCAAACCTGTTTGGGTTACGTGGTTTATACTTCATACGTGCGCATCTTACATATAATATACAAATAATGTGCAAATATTTTCGAAAGTGAAGGAATTATATTTAAGAAGCCAAAAATCGTTCTATGTATTCTTTGGGTAACCCAGGACCATAAACTAAAAGTAAAAAAAACTATAATTGGGTGACACGCCGCCATCTTGTAAAATAGTCTGCATGTTGGATTTTCCCTCGAGCGACAATTCTGAAGTTATAGCACCGGATTTAGGAGTGTTAACGAGATGCAGTTCGCGCGGAATTACTGATTGGAAGGTGAATCACAATTTGAATACAATTTTTGACGTGTTAAGTTAAAAATATAATCACTGTGCACTGAAAACAAATATATTTTAACCACATTAAAAATTACTTTTCAGTTCAGTCATTTTCCGATATTTACTCATCATATCAAAACGTTATTAAGATAAAATTTACAGCTCATAGAAAGACCTAATATTACATCATTAGCACGTGTACAATGTGTAATATGGCTGCTGGGAAGGAACATAGTTTACAGCGCATATCGCGAAGTTGTATTAGGTGTAGGGGCATTGAACTAAATGCACGCACTGACGAGGACGGATGATTTCTTGGTTATATTTTTTTATATAATTACCATTAATTTTAAATTACTAGATTAATAAAAACGCAAGAAAACTGTATTGAACAAAGAAGCCGTGATATTGAGACTACGGGGGGTAAAGCATTAGACGTAGAGCATCACATGCTATGCTTGCACGATGGATATATTCCATGCAAGCATCAATGAATATTGTGGCTGCATTGGAATATTTCACACGTGTCACCGATGCCACATCACAGACACGTGCCGAACATGGACAAGCTGGTCAAAGACCGGACATCTAGTATGCAGAATAATTCACGTATTGGTTACGAATATATTCTCCCTTCGACAAATCAAACGACCTCCTCTTATCCCTGCCCACTGGTGTAATCGACAATGAAAATGTTAACTGTTATTCAACTTGGCAGCAAGGAACTTCTACTTCGAAGGAACTAGAAGGAAAATCATTTTCTGAAGCCAAACTTCAACGNATTCAACTTGGCAGCAAGGAACTTCTACTTCGAAGGAACTAGAAGGAAAATCATTTTCTGAAGCCAAACTTCAACGGAATGACAAGGTCGTCACACTTGCGTCAATGACAGATGCTGTGGTTCTATGAAGTGAGGTGATACAAGTGAATCACAATCAGCTTTTTCATCTCATAGTCATGTGTTATGCGGAGTGA